>OX345637.1:13164415-13171915 GCA_947044365.1 Petrosia ficiformis | reverse complement strand
TATTCAAAATAAATAATATAATTAATAATTACCTAATTCAAATCAATCATGTTCATCTCACTTATAATGATCTATTATCTACTAATGGTTCACTTGTAGATGAAGGTATGATTGGATAATGATATGATAATAATCTACTACCATTTCATCTAATCCTAGATCATTTACTATTAATAATAATTAATTATTAACTATTACATTTTAAACAATGAAATAGCTTTTAATTGTCTCATTGTATAGATGAGCATAAAGTATTTACTGCTTCATTGCACAGCTACTACTGCATGGACTGTTTATATGTGAATACATAATTCCGTGAAAAAAGCTTTTACACTCCAGCTGTCAGTAATCCATCATATTATGTGAGATGAAAAAGCAGTAGATGAAATAAAACAGGATTAGATGAACCAGGTATATACCATATATGGTAAGGTATAAATTGATGGTGTGATGTTAATAATCAATTTCATAGTTATCACACTTTTTATTTATACACATGAGACAACAGTCACACTCACATAATGATATTCATACAAGTAGGTACATGTACTAACACAATATCATCAGATCATACAAGAGGATCAGAAATTGTATAGAGCTATGTCTGAAAGTACAGTCAAGGCACGACAGTGTTTGAGAGCTTTTGTGGATGGCAACTACGATGAGTCCTTATCTCCTATAGATCAAGTAGAGGAACCACATAAGCTAAAAGATGAGAAATATGGTGCTACACTATTACACTGGGCTGCTACAAGAGGATGGCTGAATATTGTAAAACAACTACTTGACAAATATGAGTTCCACCCAATGTGTAAGAATAATTATGGTCAAACACCTTTAATAGTTGCTATTGATTATGACCACCTCAATGTCGTTCGATACCTGATAACTGAGTGTAAATGTGACCCAATTTGTGAGGATAGTGATAATGTCACACCTCTACATTCAGCTTGTCAAAATAGACACTTCAATGTCGTTAAGTATCTGATAACAGAGTATAAATGTGATCCTATGTGTATGGATTATACCGGTTATACACCTCTACATTCAGCTTGTCGAAATGGACACCTCAATGTCATTCGGTACCTGATAACTGAATGTAAATGTGACCCAATGTGTAAGAGATATGATGGCAACACATCTCTATATTTAGCTTGTTATAATGGACACCTGGATGCTGTTCAGTACCTGATAATTGAGTGTAAATGCGACCCAATGTGTAAGAGAAACAATGGCTCTACACCTCTACATTCAGCTTGTGAAAATGGACACCTCAATGTCGTTCAATACCTAATAATTAACTGAGTGTAAATACGACCCAATGTGTAAGAGAAACAATGGCTCTACTCCTCTAGATTCAGCTTGTTATCATGGGCACCTCAACATTGTACAGTACCTTATAACTGAATGTAAATGTGACCCAATTTGTAAGGATAATGATAATGTCACACCTCTACATTCCGCTTGTGAAAATGGACACCTCAATATCGTTCAATACCTGATAAATAAATGTAATTCTGACCCAATGTGTAAGAGAAACAATGGTTCTACTCCTTTACATTCAGCTTGTGAAAATGGACACCTCAATATCATTCGATATCTGATAACTGAGTGTAAATATGACCCAATGTGTAGAAGAAACAATGGCTCTACTCCTCTACATTCAGCTTGTCAAAACGTCACCTCAATGTTGTACGATACCTGATAACTCAGTGTAAATGCGACCCTATGTGTAAGGCAAGCAATGGCTCTACTCCTCTAGATTCAGCTTGTTGTAATGGACACCTCAATGACCTTATCACTGAATGTAAATGTGACCCAATTTGTAAGAATAATGATAATGTCATTCAGCTTGTCAAAATGAACACCTCAATGTCGTTCAGTACCTGATAACTGAGTATAAATGTGACCCTATGTGCAAGAATAGATTTGTTGAAACCCCTCTACATTTAGCATGTTTGAAGTCTCATCTTTCTGTTATAGAGTACTCTTCTTTCAACTGGAAGAGTTGATTCCGAGAATAGAAATAGCTTATTCGAACCGTTGTTTTTTGTTGACCAAAATAGATATGAAGTGGAGAGAATATTTACTAAGTTTAGTAAACTAAATACTTGTTTCTCTGTAGATTCTTACGTCAATGTTGTTTTACTGGGTAATGCTGGAGCAGGTAAAAGTACATTAGCTCAGGTTATTATCCAGACATCTTCTGGTGTACGTTTGTTTGGTCGATTTCAAAAGGTTGAAGGAGTTGAACTTCACACAGCTGGTATAGTTCCCACAAGAACTGAACATCAACGATTAGGAAACATTATATTACATGACTTAGCAGGTCAACCAGAATACTATTCAAGTCACATTGCAGTACTAGAGAATCTACTACAGGATTATCCAGCTGTATTTATTAGTTTTGTTAATTTGTGTGGAGGAAGAAGCCTTGACATCCCTCCACAAGTGGATATCTGTGATTGAGAATATGTGTCAAGCCCTTGTCATGTTGTCACAGTAGCCAGTCATGTTGATAGGATCACTCATAGTGAATTCTTACTCGTCAAAAGAAATATATTAAAACTTTTATCATCACGACTACACTCTTCTAATGTTATAAATGATGGGGTAATTGGCCTTGATTGTCGTAAACTTGGATTTGATGATTTATCTCCATTCATAATTACATTGGCAAACTGTTGTGAAGCAATTCGTAGTGCTAAGAGTATAAATACAAGTGTGTATTGTCGTATGTTATATACCTTGTTTGAAAAGGAAGTTGGAGAGATTATACACAGTCTCAGAGCAGATGAACTGTATCATCTTATGGCGTCAAGTAAAATATCAGAGAATTATTTTGTACCACAAGAACAGGAAGAAATATTAGAAACCCTTTCCTCTCTTCATTCTACTGGTCTTATTACATTCCTAAAGAATAATCACACACCTGGTAATTCATGGGTAATTGTTGACAAGAGAGTTCTTTTAGCTAAAGTTAATGGGATTTTGTTTGCTCCAGAAACATTCAAAAAGTATCGTGATATATCTAGTAATACAGGTGAGATTATAAAGATAGAACTATACGTTTGACATAAATTAATGTTGCATATGGTAATAGTGTCTTCATAAATTTGCCTTCATCCAGTATTCAGTAATGTGCTGATGCCAGTGTCTTCTTAAATTTGACAAATGACCTTTTATTTTCATTATAATACAGGTATCATCACACAGTCTACTCTCACTGATATTTTCCATGACCTTGATCCAGAGATGTTAATTCATTTTGTTTGTTACATGAAGCTTTCTATGGAGATCACTTCAGATATGTTAATGCACTCGAATTTACGAAGAAAGCATACTGAAAATTCAGTGACAGAAGAGAAGTATTTATTTATTCCTGCACTCATACATAATGTACAAAAACCTAATGAGATCAGTGGAACAATCCAGTTTGGTTGGTGTCTTCAGTGTTCTAATCCTCATCAGTTCTTTGTTCCTCGTTTTTTTCATGTTCTTCTCCTTCACCTTGCTTATCGATATGCCCTCCCAAAGACAGCAGATAATCCACATAATCGACAATGTACCATTTGGACAAATGGAATCCTCTGGTCTGATAATGATGGTGTTCAAACACTAGTAGAGATAGTTGATAACAGTCAGTGTGTTCTACTACTCATGTCTTGTCTGGAGGAGTTGGAACACAACATGATGAAGCTTCCTAGGGAAGTCATCAAAGATATCTTGTCTCATCAGAAAGATACTTGTCCCAGACTAGAGTTACAAGAGTTTATTATTGATCCATCTCAGTTAGACTATCCTATTGATAAACCATCTAGTTTAACACTATATGATATTGAACATATAGCCTCATGTGTTGTACGTAATAAACCAGTAGTAACACCATACATGAATGAAGGGAAACTCGGAATTCAAATATCAGATCTGTTTCCCTGTGAATGTATCAATCCAGATATATTATCAGTGTTTGCTGGTCGTAATCCTGAGGTGAGTGTACCAAACAATATTAAATATATAACTATTTGAAGTGTAATATTTTATGTAGACTTTAACTACAGATAGAAGATCAAAGAGAGGTCGGTACATGGTTATATAATAATATACTTGTAAACCACACAATAATAACAGTTGTCATTAATTATAGTTATAACATTAATAATGAAATACTTTGACTTATCATCATAATTATATATAGATGACTCAGGTGTTCTTGATATAACAGACTTAGAGGAAGTTGAAGAATCAGTGAAGGAGATAGTAGATTGGACGGGTCTTGGTTTGAAACTAGGTCTGTTCTACTCAACACTACAGATAATTGAGACAGATGTAAGAACAGTTAATAAATGTAAGAGAGAGATGTTAGCAGCATGGTTAAAAGGAGAGAATAATTCTAAAGACAGAACCTGGTCTACTTTAGTACATGCTTTACATGGAATGGATAAGCATTTATTAGCTGACAATATAAAACTAAAACACATGAACTGAGTAAGCGAATACTACTGTGTACTATGTCATTACAACAGTTTACCAATGAGTTGGTTATGTTGATTCTATTTCAGTGTAATTATCTCATTATTACTGAACTCAGGTGTTAAAGAATATGACAATATAGTTTATATTCTTATCTTCTATATAGCGCTGTTGATCGCAATATTAATGACTAATTGTAATCAGAAAAATGTAACCACAGTTTACATGTCAGTACCTCTCCCACTATTAATTTACATAACATAGAACATGTACATACATCCTAACTCATACTATAGTAATTCACATGGACAGGTGAACATGTAATTCATATATGTAACCAATTGAAAGAATCAAACTGTTTTTCAGTGTACTGATATTTCATTATTGAGGTTCTCTTTAATAATGTGTAATTATTGAAATGTTTTGGTTCAAATGCTTATAATTATATGTTCACACAATAATAAAATAATATCTGGAATCTCCATGCAAGTCTCATTATCAAAGTGTGTTGATGTAATGGAGTGATATTGCATTATATTACAATATTGGAGTACTTGAGCTTTATATTACAATATTGCAGTTCTTGCGCAATCTGCAGTCTTTACATTATATTACAATACTGGAGTCCTTACATTATATTACAATATTGCTGCTAATGTAGCATTACAATAGTACATGAATACATTCAGCATAAGATGTAATATTATTATACTGTACTTTCATAAGTACTATAATTTCTAACACTATATAGTAGTTTTTATGTGCATTCAATAGATATATATATCTACTTGTGATAAAAAGATAATATGATATATTTTTATTGATATTATTATTCTATTCTATACTAGATATATTGCTGGTAACAGTGTAATATGGAGTCATTAACTGAATCTGTTTGGCAATCATATAGAGTGAACTAAAACTAACATTTCTATTATTATAATGAATTGATGTGAGTACAGATCAAATATATAATTATGTTTGTTTCATATTGAAATGTTTACATTTAATAATGAATATTTAAGTAATCAATACCTAAATCACGTTCGCAACACCAATTATCAACTAAATCTGAAAAGTGTAATTGTACAAAGATTAATAATAATAATATATTATTATTATTGAGTCTTGTATAGTTACACAATAATTATCATGATCTCTTGATGGGAGGTTTCACCAGAATTAGGACGGTAAGAATCATAATACATTAATACATACATAATACATTATTGCATACATACACATATATCATACACTTGTGTCAATTGATGTATCAACATTCCTTTATATAGCAAAGCTTACATTGTAACCATAGAAACAAGATTACTATTACAACTGAAACAGGAAGCAACCATCTAATCAACACATGATTATTATCATTACTTCATACACACACGTACAAATATACACATACTCACATATTAAGAATATAATATATATGTATACACATACATACTTCATATTATATGAACACTACTGCTATTGTTTAATTTGTCTGTGATCAGGCAGTCAAATGTGAAGTATTGTCGATGAGCAAGATTTTGTACAGTATAACAGTTATTGGTACATATCTAAAGTAATATCAGTAAAATTGCTCATCAGTGCATCACTACTACTTATACACTTAATTCAATAATTGATGATCTCAATAGTGCTAAACTAAGATAATCAGGTCCATTATTAAGCTCTATGGAGTACCATTTTTCTCCGATAACTGGCTTAGAAGTTACTCGATATACTGAATTGTAGTATACATACAGGAAAAGTAAATGATCAGTAGGAGGATTATATTAATAATCTGTAACATTCACTAGTACAGTGATATCATAATTATTTATTCTTCTTTTAATAGTACTGAATTAACAACTAGTTTAATAAGAAGAGAGAATTTATCAAATGATAATACTATTGAATCAACAACACATAACAACAGTGGATCTAGATCTGATAACATAAACTCTCCATACACTACAGTAAGTTATGAATTGAGGATTATTTTGTGTAAGATCTAGTGATGTTTTAGTTAACTATAACTAAAACCCCTTTTAGCAGGGTATTTCAACTTTTAGTTAACTAAACTATAACTAAATTACAAGTCTATAGTAATAACTATAACTAACTAATATGAAAATTGGCCAATAATGGCACTTTTAGTTAGTTGACTAAAACAAAACCCCTTTTACTAAGCCTAATATAATTTTACTAAACTAAACGTTTCAGAAACCAGGCATACTATAACTATAGCTAAAAGTAGTCATTTTTGTCAAACTAAAACAACAGTAATAAGATCAAGTAACACTATTACTAATACACCAGTACTCACTGTTAAATAGTGCACAGTTGGCATGTTATTAAATGGTTGCCATGGAAACATTTGGCTATGCTTCTGTGGCAACAATAGCAAGTTATGAATTGAGGATTATCTTGTGTAAGATAATTACTATTTAATACTATTACACTGTTAAATGTGTACACTTGGTGTGTTATTAAATGGTTGCCATGAAACATTTTGTAATGTTTTCGTGACGACCACATAGTAATACACATTAGATATAAACAATGATCTGAGTACACCATTTATATAATTAATAAGTTATAGTCATGTCTATAATCATGACCTGATATACACTCTTGTAATTGGTTTGTTATTGATATATTGAATCTCTGTAGTATATATACTGTTAGTGTGACAGCATATGATGAAACATATACTTCAGACAGTTCTATCATACAACAAGAATATACAGGAGGTAACTACATTGTTCTGTGGAATTAGTTTATTATTATTTTTTCAATAGAATATTCTGCTTTCATTGTTGAAGATAACATTAGTGTTGAAGAAACTGGTAATTTCACGGTTGAATTTATAATCAAGGTATGTATGTTTAACTATAATAATAATAAATATTGTTCAATATTGTATGCTTTTATTAGCTTGAAGGTAATCCTCGACTTTGTAATAGTGTTATAAGAGGTTATACACAGATTGATGAACCTGTCGATGGGGATAATCATAGAAGAAAACAT
>OX345637.1:13061915-13159415 GCA_947044365.1 Petrosia ficiformis | reverse complement strand
ATTGAAATTGATTTAAGAATATTACTACATGCACTTAATCAAGTTATGCAAGGGGACTGATCATGGTATATGGGACTACTTAAGGCATTATAGATGGTGCTAGAGGACTGTGATTGGCTGCCATATTTGGTCTTGGGGGACCATATATGTACATATGATATAGGAGATATAGAAAATTATTAGTAATACGACTGTTTCTATCAGTAAGTATACAAACTTATACCACAAAATGAGAATTGTAGCAGAGTAACTTAAATATCATTGAAATGATAATTATAATTGAGTCACTAACACTAATAGTAAAAAAGTATATTATACTGCTTTAACATTAATCACAAAGGAGGTACCATATGTCTTATTAAAATGATTATTTTTAAACATACATATTTTGTAAGTCAAATGCAGTTTACTATTTCTAAACATTATCAATCATAGGACCTTTCTGATGAACAATTCCTCTGGATAAGTATATTCATTGTTATTGTTGCTAATATTATCAATTTAACTGACATTCTCATACACTCTATTAGTGAAATGGTTATTTATTATGTGTTCATCTCTAACACATGAATATGCTGGATTATCTGATAATTCCACTCTTCGAAGAACAACAATTGAATGAACTAAATAAAATATAATTATATGAAATAAATTTTTGATATTTACATTTAAACATTCACAGAACATGTAGTATCACCTTCTTCATATGCAGGATTTCTGTTAATATCTCTCTCATGAACTGTAAAGTATTAAAAAGAGAATAACTACATGTGTAGAAGGAATGATTTAGTATACACTATTATAATTATGTAACTTAAAAATGAACAGAGGTTTATATAATATTTATTTCTACAAGTGTTTATCTAATAAATATATACATGTAGTAGTACCTCCATCAATATCACTTTGTGTGGCTCTCCATAGTTTTTTTTTGATAATAACAACAACAGTTACTACTAGTATTATGCTAAACAGTATGACTCCTAGTGAAGAGGTTATACCAGCAGCTATAGAAACTGAAATAGAATAATAATAATCATAAACATATAAACATATAGCTATTATTATATATATATAATATAATATATAGTATGCTAATAGGTCCTATATACTGAATATAGGACCTGAGTTTTGTGTCCAAGGATGTGATATAGCCCCAGCCCGAGGACACCAAACGATGGTCCTACATGCAGTATATATATATATTATAATTACATAAAGTAAACATTATTGTTATGTATACTTTATATAATTATAAAACAATATTATTATAATAATTATATATTTATTTGTTAATGACATTAGTAATAAATCTAACTTGTTAGTGTATTTGGATCACTTGCTGTTAATGATGGGCTGTTAAGTGCAGTATATATAGTAGGAGATCTAGAACTGGTGGTTGTAAACTGTATGGATGTCACATGATAACCTAATACACAAAATGATTGAAATTAATAGAACTATTATCATAACTTACTAGTCAGATCTGTTTCTACAATAGAACTAGTAGTAGCATGAATGAATGAAATATTAACAATCAATTCAAATTCAACAGTTTTTGATATCATATCACAAACTTCACTATTAACTATATCATATACCTCGACTGTATGATATATACCATTAGGTATAGTAATATATTCAGTAACTTTTTCCTCTCCTGAAGTCTTGTTGATTACATGTTCCCAGGATTCATTGTGTTCATTAATAAATATCACTAAACAACCATCAGCTGAAGAACCTTCACCGAATACACAAATCACTGATACTAATCCATTTGATAGATCAAATACTTTGAAATCTTGAACATGAAAGGTAGCTAAGTGATGAATGACAATAATTATGAGTTCTCAATGAGGTAACATAATTTACTTACTAAATGTTACATTCTGTGAGATTACTGGATTGATATTGAAATCATCCATAAATTCAATTGTCAGTACTTCTTCCTGTCTACTGTCAAAATATCCAGTTGTAAACTCATGTTTCATAGAATCCATATCAAAACCCTCAAATTTATAACTTCTAGTATCAACAAGATCGGGTTGAAATTGATTATTACTAGTAGCAATAATTGTACCAGAACATAATTTTGGAAATTCTGTGTACATCTAAATAATTACAATAATGATGACGAATAATTATGATAACATTTACTATATAATAAGTTGACAAATCATACCTCCAATTCAATAGTTGCATTACAATGATAATTATCCTCAAAGATGATATGTGTGTTTTTAATATTAAATTCATTTTCTAAGTATTTAATTACATGTATTATAATGAATCAACATAAATTTAGTTGATAACTTACTTCCACAGTAATGTTGTATCGTTTCAGGAGTTGAACTATAAGATATACTTACAGCTGATACACTGATATTATACATGTTACATGGTTCCATCTCCAGAATAAATTCCAAATCTTGTGTTGCCTCATTCACCAAAACGTATTCATTATTTACTTCAATAATAATATTATAATGATAGTCATTATCAGATGAAAATGATGGTGGTTCCCAAGTAATAATAGATGTGTTGAGTAGATTTTTACTGATATTGAGCTGAAGATTAGCGACTGGTAATATACCTAATACTTGAAATGTAGCTCCTTTAGTAACAACATCAAAAGGCTCCAATGAGATAATGGTACAAGCAATATCAATATTATTATTGATAGGTTTTGCAATAATACGAAGTTCAGATACAATAGAATCACCAATCATTGTTGTGTTAATTTCTATACCTCTTTCCTGTTTGGTGTCATTATTTATTGAAGTACCCTCGATAATCCAATCCAATAGATCTCCATGTCCTTCACAATAGAATATAGAGACTGTACTAAGAAGACCTTGTGTGTCAACAGGAGGTATGGTGACGATATCTGATGTAGAAGAGAAGTATATTATTTTTATAACATGTGCACAATATGTAAAATTAACAATTGCAACACTATGTATATAGATACATTTCTGTAATAATAATTTGTTGTGAATCATCATGCCAGAATGTAATTACTTATATATAATAGCTATAATTTATATTGTTGCATTACTTTTTACTAACCTACACACATAGTTAGCTTCAATAAAACAGATACTGATAGAATTATACCAAAAGGAAACATTCTTCACAACTGTCATCTATTGCTCCATCAATCATGTGATTACTTTCATTATCAGTGAACTGTTTATATAATTAACTTAATTTGATTTGTCATGTCAAATATAACAATTATCTCTAGATAATTGTTATTTTTGACGAGACAAATCAAAATGATAACACAGAAATTGTGTAAAGGTATATTAAAGAAATATTAAACTAATGAATCATATATAGTACTTAATGTTCTATCATGACTAATATAGGACCAGATAATCTATGTGGGTGTGATCTATGTGTCTGAGGTGATGAACTAACTTCCTGAAAATCTAGTTTGGGATATTCAACAGAGTTTCAAGTTTCTCTCAGAGAATCATCAGAAAGACTAGAATCTGTGGAATCACTACATAGTGGCTAACACACCGTTAGCCACGATACTGAATATGATACGAGAAACATATAACTACTACAACAACATGATTGAGTGACGTTATATGTAATCAGTAGACTACTTTTCAGAAGACTAATTTTCATACAATTTAAAAAAATTAGAAAAACATTAATCAGCATAGAGCATGTACATGTATTAAATATTATAAAGGGAAAGAGAACCTAAACATTTCGTGAATATCTTGGTCTATATATGTACATTTTTAATTATTTTCTTCATAATTATGAAAATGGTAAAACTGGAAATGATAATGTCTCCAGATTTACTGTTGTGTCCATACAAATAGTGCTCTAGTTGGTTAGGGAGATCCCAACATCATTCTTAGAAATGAATTACGTATTATCAATAGTGATAATACATACAACTGTTATGAGAGTGTAATCTTATATTATGATACTAAATGTATCAGCAGCTATCATATTCTGTTAGACATGCAGGTTATTTGATTTGGGAAATGAACCAATGAACCTTATAATTATTAATTATACCAAAATATCAAATATTTTATGAAACCAGAGATAGGAACATAAGATGCAAAACACCAATACTTCATTGGGTATGTATACAAATCACTGAGATGAATATCAGTGTTTGTCCTAAGAGTGGATTTGCATATTTTCATACATTCTAATAGTTGAGTTGTGTTCACGTTCATTTCTGATACTAGCATAAGCTTGATTCTCTGATAATACCACTCTCTGTAACATTACTAAATGAACAAAAACAATTAATTGAAGTTACTGCATTGTAATTCACAAGAGCAAAAATATTACCTTGTTCATATGCTGGATTCCTGTTAATATTATCATCACAAACTATATAACATGCAATAAGAATGATATCTGATTTACAGCATACATAATTATAGCATTTATATGTATTCCTATTCATCCATGTAAAAGTCAATACAATCATTTTATTGGTTTCAGTCAAAACAATAAATATGAAATACCTCCATTGATATTATTCTGCGTTGATCTCCTGATCTTTTTAACTATTCCAATTATAACACATAAAACAATGATCATTACTATAAATATGAATACTGTTACTGTTGAAAATGTTATCACACCAACATTAGAAACTACAGCTAGAAAATAAAAAAGATGTGAAATAGTCACACTACAACCTCAATGCCACATTATAATTATATCGTCATAATAAACATCTTACCTGTTGATTTAGGAATTGATGATACTTCAGTTGTAGGACTAGAAGACACTTCATGATATGCGACAACTGTAGTTTGAATGAGATACACCGATGGGCTACTGAAATGAATACCTATAAGTTAAACATATTAACTCAGTAATAGACAGTGATATAGAGAATTGTCACACACTGTTAGGAGTAATGGTAGTACTAAATGTGCTTGTTGGATTTGGCATTGTAGTTATGAATTTCATTTCTGATAATCCATTATATATCACAGCTGCTTTATCACTGACTTCATCATTCAGTATATCAAAAGCAATCACTGTAAGATTTCCACTAACAGGCAAATTAATATATCCACTAGCCTCCACTAATCCTTGGATTTTATTAATTTGGACAGAATAGAGTGTGACTGTTGTATCTTCTCTCTCAGTGAAATTCAGCCCACAACCAGAAGCATTTGAGTTGTTAGCAAATATACACTGAACATAAATAGATCCATTCTCATGAACATACGCAGTAAAATCTTGTACATGATTAGTAGCTAATATGAGTAGAACAAACATTTAAATATAGTGTATTAAATAATGTGCTTAAATTACTTACAAAATTTCTGATAATCAGTATCCTTAATATTGTTTAATGTGTCTTCTATCTGGCAATCAAATATACAGTCTAGTTGTTGACCAAGATTTCTTACAGTATATTTAGCAATATAGACATCATTATTAGTTTCAATACTCTCTGGATCATGTTTTGTTTCATGATTATACCCATCAACAGGATTAATAAGTCGTGTAATACCTCTTATAACACTATTACAAAGTTGAGGATTACCTTTAAGCTAATATAGAATAGAAGTATACAAAATATTGAACATAATTTTAACACATACTTTGATTGTAAATTCAACTGTGAAATTACCAGTTCCTTCAACACTGATGTTATCATCAACAATAGAAGCAGAATATTCTTTTGAAAAGAAATTAAAATTTTAGAAATTATTATATTTACACATAGTTACCTCCTATATATTCTTCTTGTATGATGGAACTGTCTGAAGTATATTGGTTGTCATATGCTGTCACACTAACAGTATATATACTACAGATACTTAATATATCAATAGACACTTCATATTCCCATTCTGTTGTCACAATATCTACTAATGCATTATCATTATCATCATTAATGACAACTCGATATGACAAAGAATTGACATCATCAGAAACAAAAGATGGTGGATTCCACACAACAATTGCATACTCATTTATACTGACATTAAAGTAAAGCTCTTCAACAGGTCCAATTACTATGTAAAAGAAATGTGATATGAGTTTTCATTCTCTTCATTACTATATAAAATTTGGTTAATTTATTATACCTCTCACAAAAAGATCAGCTCCAAGAGAATCAAATATAAAGGAGCCAAGGAGACCAACAATACATCCAATATTCAAACCATCATTTTCAGGTTTAGCTAATATCACAAGTGTGGAATTAACAATACCAGGTGTAGTAATACCAGGATGTACAGTAATGTTTCTTGTTTCCTTAATCCCATCTGTTAGTACTTCTCCATTTGTTGTCCACACAAGAATCTCTCCCTCTCCTTCACAATGGAAACTAACCCAAGTATCAAGCAATGCAGTCATTGATACTGGTGGATTTGTGATCTCTGAATAGACATTATATAGAAATAACGAATGAGATTAATATACAATCAAATTAAGCAAAAACAAAAGCCACTTGAAATATGTTAAAGTAGCAATATTAATAGTTGTGCATATTGGAATCATTTACTTGGAAAGGACAAGACTTGAATTCTTGGTTGACTGATAAGCAAGAAGTAACAAAACACAATGGCAAGCCCATTCATTTCACAAATTCAGTATGCACATACTTGTATCCAAATAGTAGCTATACTACATAATAATCATGAATAGCACATGACAAAAAAACAACATCTGTCTGTTTTTACAAATAGGCATACATATGTCATGTATTTATATACATACATATGTGTAGTGAATTGTAAAAATAACGATGTCATTATGACAAGTTGTTTATTGAATTAAGGTGAGTAAACAGGGTTGAATTATGTATGACTATGATTACATAACAAAAAGGAAACCAGATACAAGGAAATAGCAGTAATGTATTTGATTACTGCCTGTTGGTTCACTTATCTCCAATAGAAGTAACAAGCAATTAACTTTGTCACAATGATTTACCTTAACAGTGATAACTAGATTGATATAATCATTATTTTCATTCCCATCATAAACATTATTTTACAATTCAAGCAATCTGTTTATAATATATAGACTTAATCATACATAGAGAGAGAACAATCATAACTTCATTGTGTATTATACTAATAAATCGACCCTTCAATTCAACCCTGTCTACTCACTTTAATTCAAGATGAGAAGAGCATAAAACATATAAATTGATGAAGAATCAAAGACTGATGAAGGTAATAGATTGGAAGATGTTTTCGATGCTAATGGGTATCCATGGAAATGCATACAAACAGCTCTTCATGTGAAACCACAACTTACTCCGAGGAAAGATTCCAATACCAATAAAAATACTCCGGTGCTACCATATATTGAAGGACTCAGTAAAAAGATCACAAAGACATGCCGAAAATTATACATTCGAACAGCAGAGAAATTGGGTGCAATTTATCAAATTCCATGTGAGTGTGGAGCTGTCTACATCGGTGAAACAGGAAGAACCATTAACCTGATATGATACTCCATAGAGCTTAATAATGGGCCTGATTAGATGTTGTTTCAGTTCAGCACTATTAGAATCATCAATTATGTGCATAGGTAGTAGTGATGCACCAATGAGCATATTTACTGATATTCTAATAGAATGATAATTACTTTAGATATGTACCAATAACTGATACTGATCTGATATTATATCTACCTTCTGGTTCTGATCTTCAATGAAAAGAAGAACTTTCTCAATAACTGTAAAATGATTAACAATATTACAAATACAAGAAAATTAATAACATTATTAGTACACTTATTAAATCTTTCAGAAAAAACCAATACTGATACTAGAAATAATGGCTGATATTGATTGATACTTATCATCACTAATAAGAAATCTTGACCCATTGAACATGACTGTCAAATTGTTAAAGACTAACTATTGATACTAAATATATATAAATTTTATTTTAATCCTATGAAATACGTTTGTCATTATTATTTATGCCTATTAATTTTTATAACCTCTATTTTTAATCACTCTGGTGATGATATAAGAGTTGTAGAAAAGGAATGAAGAGGAGGAGGAGGAGGAGGTGGAGGAGGTGGAGGAGGTGGAGGTGCTTCTAAATCAAGTGATATCATCATGTTTTCAGTGATTGGTGGTGATGGTGTAGATGGATGTAATATATCACTGTTTGTACTAGTAGGAAAGGTATCACGATCTCCATCATATCTGATAATGATACAAATAATAAGTCATATTCTACTATACTTCAACTTCTGATTTAATAAACATATACTTTTTAAAGTGTGCTAAATAATTAACTAAATAATTAATACTCACTCATGTGTTGATTTACAACCTGTTCTTCTCAGAGTATCTGATCATGAAAATAATGAAGATTATTATTATTCTATAATCCTTCGCTAATAAAAAATCATAATATGAGGACCAAACCTAGTGATTTGCAACTAATTAAACCCTACAGTGCAGTGGTATCTCAACCTCATGGTATAGATATATAATGTGGTTCTATCATGCTTTGATAAACAAATATTTGACGGATGACACTGACACAAAAACTGTATTATGTTCCAGTGGTCAATAAAATTTGTTAAAGACAAGCACCATATAGTGTGAATGGGAGTGTATCTAAATCTTTGTTTCTTAGTTTGTATCAATTCATGAATGTCTTCATCACTAGTTGAAGCACAAATACTTGACATGACTGTTCTTTACTGTTTATTACCTGCCATACCAAGACTAGTTGTACAGAGTACTAATGATTGGGTTCTTCTTCATGTAAACAGTTATTGCAATACATCATACATTCTAGACAGTATTATTATATGCTGTTTTGATGGAATATCGGTATGTTATAAGAAATGAATAATGATAGTAATATTAGTTATAAAATCTGTACAGAAATTGCTACATGTAGTTATAGACTTAAATCCATTCTCTATATAAATTTCCCTATATACTATAAATAGTAACCAAACCACAGGTCCAACTACCTACTATTTATAGTAGTTTTCTTTGCATAATAGACAACAAGAACAGTGAGGATAATTACCATTAATACAAATACCACAACTACACCAATAGGTATAGATAAAATAAGAACCAGTGATTATAATTACATTATCACATGTATTGTATGTATATTATATGTATGGTGTATGCATGTATGTATGTATGTATGTATGTATGTATGTATGTATGTATATATTATGGGAGAATTGTGAGAACTGAAAAATCAGGAATCCAACTAGTTCTTATTAAACTAGTTTGTTAATTCAGTATATTCATTTGATAAACTTTCTTTTCTTATTAAACTAGTTTGTTAATTCAGTATATTCATTTGATAAACTTTCTTTTCTTATTAAACTAGTTTGTTAATTCAGTATATTCATTTGATAAACTTTCTTTTCTTATTAAACTAGTTTGTTAATTCAGTATATTCATTTGATAAACCTTCTGTTCTTTTTAAACTAGCTTGTTAATTCATTTGATAAACTTTCTGTTCTTATTAAACTAGTTTGTTAATTCAGTATATTCATTTGATAAACTTTCTTTTCTTATTAAACTAGTTTGTTAATTTAGTATATTCATTTGATAAACTTTCTTTTCTTATTAAACTAGTTTGTTAATTCTGTATATTCATTTGATAAACTTTCTTTTCTTATTAAACTAGTTTGTTGATTCAGTATATTCATTTGATAAACTTTCTGTTCTTATTAAACTAGTTTGTTGATTTAATAGTATTAAAACAAGTATATACAACTTAATACCAATGTACTGTTGAAATGTTACAGAGTTTTCGCAATAGGGACGATATATTAGTTTTTAATGTAATATTCCTATGTCTATATCTGATGTAATATCAACATTAGAAGAAAATAAGAAAAGGTGATATATTTTTTAAGTTCCAGTTACATACATATCATATAAAGTAAAATTAATGTTTTTATTCATAACTCACTTGAGTGATTATTATATACTTTGATTCGCATTATGATCATCATCACAAGAAAAGAAACGAAGAGGAGGAGGCGGAGGTTCTTCTAAATCTAGTTACAGTGTTGTAATAGCCCTGACTATTATTGAACTGAGCATTGTTTATCTGTACAATAGTGATGTATATATATTATGAGTTAATCTGTCATGTATATATTATGAGTCATTCTGTAATGTATTTTATTGTAAGAAAATGTCCTATTGTCTCCATACGATTTTGTATATACCTAAGTTGTGGATTTTAACTTCAGGGCCGGTGATTATGCATAGTTCCCATTATTTGTGTGTTGCATGCTAAAACAATGATTCAGTGTAGTCCAACAATTGTCATGGTTTCAATGATTGGTGATGGTGTAGAAGGATGTAATATATCAGCATTTGTACTAGCAGGAGATGTATCACAATTTCCATCATATCCGAGTGACAGTTAGACATAGCAATATATAAATTATGTTATGAATAATATTAACAGTTTGTCGCATACATATAATATACATACACAACATAAGGTTGAGATTTCGCAGAATTAGTTGTGTTGTTCACTAAGGTGGTACAATCAATGACAAACCGCTAATATATATCAGAGTGTTTTGCATTTGCAGAATAACACAACTCATTGCTGTGCAAATGGTCAACCGCAGTAAATGTAGTGAATGGTAGCAAAAAACAATGAAGTCCAGAACCATGGTTCTTCGAGGACTACTTGAAGCAATAGAATGAACAGCTGAGTCGATAATTATGATGTTTACATCATTGAAATTGATTTAAGAATGTTACTGCATGCACTTAATCATGTTATCCAAGGGGACTGATTAGATGGTGCTAGGAGACTATGATTGGCTGCCATATTTGGTCTTGGGGGACCATATATGTAAATAATTATAATAATTATAGGAGATATAAAAAAATTATTACCGTTTCAATCAGTAGGCATACAAACTAAAACCAGAAAATGAGAATTATGGTAGAGTAACTAAAATATCATTGAAGTGATAATTATACTAACACTGATAAAAAAGTATATTATACTGCATTAACCCTTAGAGGACTGACGTCACATATATGTGACATTTCACCACTACGTGGTTCAAAGTGTGTTCCTAGCTTTATGAAGCTGTCCAAATGCTTGTAATTGGCGTCAGGCACAAGTTGACGAACGTGGCTAAAAAAGTTGATGTTTTTTCGGCCGCCCTTTGGCCTAAATAATGAGTACGGGGGGAATATTAAAGGGGGGTGTCCCCCCGTTAATGCGGGGGTTCGAAGGGGGCGCAGCCCCCTCGTTGCCGACGAATTTGGCATTTTTTGACCCCGCCCACGCCCCCTGGTGGGTACCTGAGGCATTTTCCTTGCTGTGAAACCTGAAATCGTGGGTGTAGCTGGTGCCGACATGGAGTGGGGTCATTTTGTTAGCCCTAGTTCCAGTCAAAAGAGGGAGAGCACTGCATTTGATTTGATCCTACGATGCGCTTGGGGACTTTCGAGTCCCGGTAAGCAAGTTGGTGGAAGTGGTACTCCATGTCGGAAAAGGAGCCAAGTTTGGGGTAGAGAAATTGAACGGTGGCCAAATTATATGCAATAGAGTCGCCAGTGTTGGAAATGGGAAGACTTTTGAAAAACAGGCTCAGTCCTCTAAGGGTTAACATTAATCACAAAGGAGGTACCTTATGTGATATTAAAATGATTATTTTTAAACATTCACATTTTGTAAGTCAAATGCAAAGTATTATTTCTAAACATTATCAATCATAGGACCTTTCAATTTCCTCTGGATAAGTATATTCATTGTTATTGTTGCCATATAGACTAACTGACATTCTCATACACTCTATTAGTGAAATGGTTATTTATTATGTGTTCATCTCTAACACATGAATATGCTGGATTATCTGATAATTCCACTCTTCGATGAACAACAATTGAACGAACTATATGAAATATGTTTTTCATAATATTTAAGCATTCACAGACCATGTAGTATTACCTTCTTCATATGCAGGATTCCTGTTAATATCTCTCTCGTGAACTGTAAAGTATTAAAAAGTGAATAACTACACATGTAGAAGGAATGATTTAGTATATACTATTATAAATGAACAAAGATATCTACAAGTGTTTATTTAGTAGTATATACATGTAGATAGTACCTCCATAATTATCACTTTGTGTGCCTCTCCATAGTTTTTTCAATACAATAATAACAACAACAGTTACTACTAGTATTATACTAAACAGTATGACTCCTAGTGAAGAGGTTATACCAGCAACTATAGGAACTGAAATATTTAGTATTTTAGTATAATAATAATCATAAATATATAAACATTATAGCTTTATAATTGTATACTATTATATTTATTTATTATTATATATATATATTATATATATACCGTAATCGTAGAAATTTTCGGAGTGGTTTAATTTTCGTTAATTTCGCGGTGAAAGTAAAACCACGAAATTTACTATTATATCGACCTTTGACCCTTGTCCTACTGCTACAGCAAACGGGTCATAGAGATTGCCCAGCTCCCTTGTAATTCCAGTATCTCTCCATCTGTAGCCAACCAAATGCCCTTATAGACATGATAGCGCCTTATTATACAAGGCAACTTGAACGACGCCATCATGTTTGACTGTTCAAAGCATGCACGCGCACGTGAGAAATCCACGAATATTAATCCATTGAAAATTAAATTTTGAAGGAAAAATGAAAAATCTTCAAAAATTTAGTGCTCGAAAATTTCTACGATTACGGTATATATATATATATATATATATATATCATATCATATATATATATATATATATATATATATATACATATAAATATATACATATATATATATATATATATATATATATATATATATATATATAATTATATATATATATATATATATATACAATATATATATATATATATATATATATATATAATATTATTGATATATAATTATTATAATTAAAGTTTACATAACTGTTATGTATACTTATATATAACATTATTGCTGATCATGTGACCTGTGGCCAATCAGAGTGCAGATATTGCGTCACGTGATTGACCATTAAATCACTTATTGCACACTTTTGCGTGCAATAAATAATTATTGCACACTTTGCTCACCTCTACTAACGAAGCTGCTTCAACAACAGTGGTAGTTCACCAGATCGTCAATAAATCACTTAGAACACACTTGACAGTGCATTGTGTGTTTCAATGTAGCACTTGGGCGGTCAATAAAGGTCTCGTTTACATAACGCACTCGCCTTCGGCTCGTGCATTATGTAAACTCAACCTTTATTGACCCGCCCTCGTGCTACATTAAAACACGTAATCACGGTAAAGTGTGTTCTAACTATTACATATTACTTAATTATAGAAACTCATTATAATATTTGTTAATGATATTGGTAATAATTAATCTAACCTGTTAGTGTATTTGGATCACTTGCTGTTAATGATGGGCTGTTAAGTGCAGTATATGTAGTAGGAGATCTAGAACTGGTGGTTGTAAACTGTGTGGATGTCACATGATAACCTAATAACAAAAAGATTGAAAAGAATAAAATTAATAATCCATTACTTACTAGTTGGAGATGTTTCCACAAAAGAACTAGCAGTAGCGTGAATGAATGAAACATTAACAATCACTTCAAGTTGAACAGTTTTTGATATCATATCACATGGTTCGCTATTAACTATATCATATACATTGACTGCATGATATATACCATTAGGTATAGTAATATATTCAGTAACATTTTCTTCTCCTGAAGTCTTGTTGATTACATGTCCCCAGGAGTCATTGTGTTCGTTTATTAATATCACTAAACAACCATCAGCTAAAGAACCTTCACCAAAGACACATGTCACTGATACTAATCCATTTGATAGATCAAAAACTTTGAGATCTTGAACATGAAAAGTAGCTAAGTGATGAAAGATAATATATGAATTTTCAATGAGGTAATAGTTTACTTACTAAATGTTACATTCTGTGAGATTACTGGATTGATATTGAAATCATCCATAAATTCAATTGTCAGTACTTCTTCCTGTTTACTGTCAAAATATCCAGTTTTAAATTCGTATTTCAGATAATCCATATCAAAACCCTCAAATTTATAACTTCTAGTATCAACAAGATCAGGTTGAAATGGATTATTACTAGTAACAATAATTGTACCAGAACATAATTTTGGAAAATCTGTGTACATCTAAATATAATAATGATGATGAATAATTATGATAATCATTATACATGTACATGTATTATTAAGTTGACAAATCATACCTCCAATTCAATAGTTGCATTACAATGATGATTATCCTCAAAGATGATATGTGTGCTTTTAATTTGAAATTCATTACCTAAGTAGTTACATGTATTATAATGTGCATAATCCAAATTGCCTATATGCAGATCCAATCTGATATTGTCTGTGCGAAATATATAGTTGTAGTTTACAACTGTTCACACATGGTATCTATACCATGTGTGAACAGTTGTAGAGCACACGAATAGATAACACTATATTCTATTGTTCGTGTGCTCTACATTCAGCCCAAAGTACATGTACATGTAGTTACAGGCATATTCAGCCTTGGTTGCACATATCTTCAGATTGTACTTGTGCAGTTTGACAATAATGTATCTACAAATCTGAAAAATATATTGTATGCTGTATAGGCAATGTATAGGCAATACAGTTGCCTATACCGATACTCTGCCTATATCTTCATATAGGTGCCTATTCAGATCCCTCCCTATTCTAGTATAGGTGCAACTTTAGAATCAACATATGTTTAGTTGATAACTTACGTCCATAGTAATATTGTATCATTTCAGGAGTTGAACTATAAGATATACTTAGAGCTGATACACTGATATTATACATGTTACACGGTTCCATCTCCAGAATATATTCCAAATCTTGTGCTGTCTCATTAACCAAAATGTATTCATTATTTACTTCAATAATAATATTATAATGATAGTCATTATCAGATGAAAATGATGGTGGATCCCAAGTAATAATGGATGTGTTGAGTACATTTTCACTGATATTGAGTTGAAGATTAGTGACTGGTGATATACCTAATACTTGAAGTGTAGCTCCTTTAGTAACAACATCAATAGGCTCTGATGAGACAATGGTACAGCCAATATCAATATTATTATTGATAGGTTTTGCAATAATCCGAAATTCAGATACAATAGAATCACCAATCATTGTTGTGTTAATTTCTATACCTCTTTCCTGTTTGATGTCATTATTTATTGAAGCACCCTCAATAGTCCAATCCAATAGATCTCCATGTCCTTCACAATAGAATATGGAGACTGTACTAAGAAGACCTTGTGTGTCAACAGGAGGAACAGTGATGATAGCTGATGTAGAAGAGAAGTATATTATTTTTATAACATGTGCATGATATGAAAAATTAATTTAAATAAATAATTAACAATTGCAACACTATAGATACATTTCTGTGATAATGTGTTGTGAATCATCCATTCCTCATCATGAATGTAATTACATACGTATATATAGCTATAATTTATATTATATATACTTTTTACTAACCTACACACATAGTCAGCTTCAATAAAACAGATACTGATACAATTATACCATAAGTAGAGAAAAGAAACATTCTTCACAACTGTCATCTATTGCTCCATCAATCATGTGATTATTCTCATTATCAGTGAACTGTTTATATAATTAACTTAATTTGATTTGTCATGTCAAAAATAACAATTATCTCTAGATAATTGTTATTTTTGACATGACAAATCAAAATGATAACACAGAAAATGTGTAAAGGTATATTAAAGAAAAATGAATCAGATGTTGTATTTAATGTTCTATCATGACTAACATATAATCCATATCTACTAACAATAGCATATTGTACTCCACCTACAGGAGCAGATAATCTATGTGGGTGTGATCTATGTGTCCAAGGGGATGAACTAAGTACCTGAAAATCCAATTTGGGTATTCAACAGAGTCTCAAGTTTCTCTCAGAAAATCATCAGAAAGACTAGAATCTGTGGAATCACTACATAGTGGCTAACACACCGTTAGCCAAGATACTGAATATGATATGTTAAACATATAACTACTACAACAACATGATTGAGTGACGTTATATGTAATCAGTAGACTACTTTTCAGTGGACTACTTTTCAATTTTGAAAAATTAGAAAAACATTAATCAGCATAGAGGGAAAGAGAACCTAAAGATTTCATGAATTTCTTGGTTTATATACTTATGTTTATTTTCTTCATAATTATGAAGGTGGTAAAACTGAAAATAATGTCTCCAGATTTACTGTTGTGTCCATACAAATAGTCCTCTAGTTGGTTAGGAAGATCCCAACATCATTCTGAGAAAAAAAAAAGAATTACATATTATTAACAGTGATAATACATACCACTGTTATGAGAGTGTAATCTTATATTATGATACTAACATGTGTTAAAAAAAACCATCAGCAGTTATTATATTCTGGGAACAACAACACAGTCTGAATAATAATCTCAAACAGTTATGAGATACTATACTGTTAGACATGCAAGTGATTTGATTTGGGAAATGAACCAATGAACCAGAAGTCCAGAATACCAAAATATCAAATATTTTTATGAAACCAGAAATCAGAACATAAGATGCTAACTACCAATACTTCATTGTATGTATAAAAATCACTAAGATGAACATCAGTGTTTGTCCTAAGAGTGGATTTGCATATTTTCATAAATTCTAATAGTTGAGTTGAGTTTAAGTTCATTTTTGATACTAGCATAAGCTTGATTCTCTGATAATATCACTCTCTGTAACATTACTAAATGAACAAAAACAATTAATTGAAGTTACTGTATTGTAATTCACAAGAGCAAAAATATTACCATGTTCATATGCTGGATTCCTGTTAATATTATCATCACAAACTATGATGTGCAATAAGAATAATAGCATACGTATACATAATTATAGCATTTATATGCATTCCTATTCATCCATGTAAAAGTCAATACAATCAATTTATTGGTTTCAGTCAAAACAATAAATATGAAATACCTCCATTGATATTATTCTGTCTTAATCTCCTTGCAATCATAACACATAAAACAATGATCATTAATATAAATATGAATACTGTTACTGTTGAAATTGTTATCACACCAACATTAGAAACTACAGCTAGAAAATAAAATAAATGTGAAATAGTCACGCTACAACCTCAATGCCACATAATAATAATAATAATTAATATAATACACTATCGTCATAATAAACATCTTACCTGTTGATTTTGGAATTGATGATACTTCAGTTGTAGGACTAGAAGACACTTCATGATATACGACAACTAAGATACATTGATGAGCTTCTGAAATGAATACCTATAAGTTAAACATATTAACTCAGTAATAGACAGTGATATAGAGAATTGTCACACACTGTTAGGAGTATTGGTAGTACTAAATGTGCTTGTTGGATTTGGCATTGTTGTTACGAATTTGATTTCTGCTAATCCATTATATATCACAGCTACTTTATCACTGACTTCATTTTCCAGGATATCAAAAGCAATCACTGTAAGATTTCCACTAAAAGGCAAATTAATATATCCACTAGCCTCCACTGCAGGGGCGTAGCCAAGGTAGGGAACAGTGGGGCTCATGCCCTACCAACTCTGATTTGTGCCCCACCAACAAGGAATTTTTTCATAATCAAAATTTTCTTGAACTCATCTGCTCAATGAAAGTTCTAAATCCTCTGAAGTGAAAATACTATAGCCTATAGATAGCATTTCACAAACTTGAGAGATGCAAACGATTCGAAGACGATTACGTCCTTCATAGTCCACACCTACGATTAAATTTTCAATTAAACACGCCTGCTTCACCGCGCTCCCGATATTATGTCACTTAATGTGATTGTAATAAAGTGCAGTAGTAATAATGACTGAATTTTAGGATGTTTGGTAGTTTCTAAACTGAAGCTAGCGATCAATACTGGTTTCTTTATTCTCATCATTCCAAACTTGATTATTTTGTAAACGTGAAACTTTATACTCAATATTTATATTCAGTAATTGTGTGTGTGTCTCAAAGTCCAGTCGTTCTTCACCAGACTATGATTAATATTCAGCAAACAAGAAGAGTTGAAAATGCATACAATTAAATGTAATTATTGAGTTCATTCTACTCTGTTTGCTATATTTTTTACCTACTTTGACTGCAATATATATACATTATTTCACAAACTAGCTATAATTATTGCCATTGCAAGTCTAGAAAAAGGGTATCCCGGTGTAGACCTATGGATGTTGATTTTAGAAAATAATTATGTTAAAGTAGAAAACTATGAGTGACATTTGATGAAGACATCAAAATATAATTATGGAAGGCTTGAAGAAATATCAGATGGAGAGAAAGATAAACACTAATGACTCAATAGTGCTCACACACATACAATGGATAGATTCTTTAATTTAAAAGTGGTATTTAACTAGTGCATGACTTCACATATGTAATTAATAAATGCATTTCTGTACCACAAAGAATGTTCTGAAGAGTTGTAATTCTGAATATTTTAGTTATTTGTTGGGCTATCATACCATTTCATGACAGAAAAAGCTTGTTTGCTTTTAATACTCCATCACAACATGGCATAACAATCCATCAAAGTAACCATTACTTCAATAAAAGAGCAGCTGATTTTAGAACTTACTAGTAGTATTATCAGTAGGGCTATATTCAGTATTACTAGTAGTACTAACAGTAGTGCTGTATTCAGTATTACTAGTAGTACTATCAGTAGTGCTGTATTCAGTATTACTAGTAGTACTATCAGTAGTGCTGTATTCAATATTACTAGTAGAACTATCAGTAGTGCTAAATTCAATAATACCTTCCATATTCGATACAGAGAACAACAGGGGTTGAAGACATACACAATCAAATGAGTTGACAAGAGCATCAAATTAGGATAAATCGATACTTAAGGAAATGTCAAAGATCCTTAAATGAAATTATGTCACACTCTATGATACTATGAAGACATGTAATTATTGTAGCTAAGTTTAATGTGTTGTTATTTAATACTGTTACAAGTCTATTATATATGTGAACAACAGGGCTTGGAGAGACACACAATTATTCAGTATAATGCACCTTTAAACTGAAATCCAATTCCGCATGATTTGAACATAGAAACTAGCAATTATCCTTAGATTGATCTTTATTTTCCGTCACTATAAAATGCTATTGCCAGTCTATTATACAGTGAACAATTGGGCTTGGAGAGACACACAATTAAATGGAGTTATTCAGTATAATGCACCTTTAAAATGAAATCCAATTAGGGATGATTAAAACCTAAAAACTAGGAAAGATCCTTAGCTTCATTACCAACGATCCTTATTTTCCATCACTATTAAATACTATTATACAGTGAACAATTGGGCTGGGAGAGACACACAATTAAATGGAGTTATTCAGTATAATGCACCTTTAACATGAAATCCCATTAGAGATGATTAGAACATAGAAACTAGCAAAGATACCTAGCTTCATTATTAAAGACACTTATCTTCCATCACTATTAAATACTATTACCAGTCTATTATACATTGAACAATTGGGCTTGGAGAGACACACAATTAAATGGAGTTATTCAGTATAATGCACCTTTAACATGAAATCCAATTAGGGATGATTAAAACCTAAAAACTAGGAAAGATCCTTAGCTTCATTACCAACGATCCTTATCTTCCATCACTATTAAATACTATTATACAGTGAACAATTGCACACTTAAAAGCTAACGAAGTTATGGATGATTGGAATATAGAAACTAGCAAAGATCCTTAGCTTCATTACCAAAGATTTATCTTCTGTTGCTATTAGAAACTTTCAAAAATCCTTAGCTTTCGTCGCTTTAAATACTGTGACCAGTCGAGATATAGTGAACAATAGGGCTTGGGTAAACATTATGCAGTATAATGCACACTTAAAAGCTAATTCAGTGAGGGAATGATTGGAATATACAAACTTGGAAAGATCGTTAGCTTCATTACAGAAACTACCAAAGATCCTTATTTTCTGACACTATTAAATACTGTCACCAGTTTATTATACAGTGAACAATTGGGATGGGAGAGACACAAAATTAAATGGAGTTATTCAGTATAATGCACCTTTAAAATGAAATCCAATTAGGAATGATTAAAACCTAAAAACTAGGAAAGATCCTTAGCTTCATTACCAACGATCCTTATCTTCCATCACTATTAAATACTATGATACGGCGAACAATTGGGCTGGGAGAGACACACAATTAAATGGAGTTATTCAGTATAATTCACCTTTAAAATGAAATCCAATTAGGAATGATTAAAACCTAAAAACTAGGAAAGATCCTTAGCTTCATTACCAACGATCCTTATCTTCCATCACTATTAAATACTATTATACGGCGAACAATTGGGCTGGGAGAGACACACAATTAAATGGAGTTATTCAGTATAATTCACCTTTAAAATGAAATCCAAATTAGGGATGATTAGAACATAATAACTAGCAAAGAAAATCAAGTTAGGGATCATTGGATCATAGAAATTAGTAAGGATCCTTAGCTTCATTACTTAAACTACCAAATATCCTTATTTGTCTGTCATTATTAAACACTGTCACCAGTCCATTATACATGTAACCAACAAGGCTAATGAAGTCATGGTTGATTGGAATATGTAAAAATTATCTTATCTTCATTACTTAAACAAACTACCAAAGATCCTTAATTTCTGTTTTTTTATTTTATGGTGAAAAAAAGGAGTTGAAAACACATGCAATTAAATGTAATTATTGAGTATCATATACCAAATTCACATTAAGGATGATTGGAATATAGAAACTAGTAAAGATCCTTACCAAAAATCCTTACGTGCCATCACTATTAAATACTGTCGCCAGTCAAAGATACAGTGAACAATAGGGGTTGGAGACATATACAATTAAATGGAGTTGTTCAGTATAATTCACCTTTAAAATTAAATCCAAATTAGAGAAGATTAGAACATAAAATCTAGCAAAGATCCTTGGCTTCATTATCAAAATTGTGTCGCTTTAAATACTGTGACCAGTCGAGATACAGTGAACAACAGGGCATGGAGACACGTACAATTAAATAGAGTTATTCACTATAATGCACCTTTAAAAGGAAATCCAGTTATGGATGATTGGAACATACATGTACAAACTAGCAAAGATCCTTAGCTTCATTACCAAAGATCATTATCTTCTGTTGTTATTAAATACCATCACCAGTTGAAGGTACAGAAAACAACAGGGCTTGGAGAAACATACAATGAAATAGTATAATGCACCCTTTTTCGATTCATAAGTTAAATTACTAAAGATCCTTATTTTCTGTGATTATTAAATACTGTCACCAGTCTATTATACATGTTATCAACAAGGCTAATGAAGTTAGGGTTGATTAGAATAATTATGTAGAAACTATCAAAGATCCTAGCTTTATTACCAACGATCCTTACTTTCCATCACTATTAATTACTGTCACTAGTCCATTATACATGTGAACAACAAGGCTTGGAGAAACATATGTAATTATTCAATATAATGCACACTTAAAAGCTAACGAAGTTATGAATGATTGGAATATAGAAACTAGCAAAGATCCTTAGCTTCATTACCAAAGATTTATCTTCTGTTGCTATTAGAAACTGTCAAAAATCCTTAGCTTTCGTCGCTTTAAATACTGTGACCAGTCGAGATATAGTGAACAACAGGGCTTGGGTAAACATTATGTAATTATGCAGTATAATGCGCACTTAAAAGCTAATTCAGTGAGGGGATGATATTTATACAAACTTGCAAAGATCGTTAGCTTCATTACAGAAACTACCAACGATCCTTATTTTCCATCACTATTAAATACCATTACCAGTCTATTATACAGTGAACAATTGGGCTTGGAGAGACACACAATTAAATGGAGTTATTCAGTATAATGCACCTTTAACATGAAATCCAATTAGGGATGATTAGAACATAGAAACTAGCAAAGATCCTTAGCTTCATTACCAACAATCCTTATTTTCCATCACTATTAAATACTATTATCAGTCTATTATACATTGAACAATTGGGCTTGGAGAGACACACAATTAAATGGAGTTATTCAGTATAATGCATCTTTAACATGAAATCCATTAGGGATGATTAAAACCTAAAAACTAGGAAAGATCCTTAGCTTCATTACTATCTTCCATCACTATTAAATACTATTAAAAGTCTATTATACAGTGAACAATTGGGCTTGGAGAGACACACAATTAAATGGAGTTATTCAGTATAATGCACCTTTAAAATGAAATCCAATTAGGGATGATTAAAACCTAAAAACTAGGAAAGATCCTTAGCTTCATTACCAACGATCCTTATCTTCCATCACTATTAAATACTATTACCAGTCTATTATACATTGAACAATTGGGCTTGGAGAGACACATAATTAAATGGAGTTATTCAGTATAATGCACATTTAAAAGGAAATCCAGTTAGGGATCAATGGACATAGAAACTAGCAAAAATCTGTTTAGTTTCACTTTACGTTTAGTTTACAAATTAAAAGATCTTTAGATCTGATCACTATAGATAATAATGTCTAATGTGCTAATGCATTACACAGCTTGATGATAACTACATTAAATATTGAGTATAATGTACCTTAAATCAGGGTAGAATCGTGTATAACAAAGCAGCAAATTAAAGTTTCTCAACTTAGAAGCTACCATTATTCTTTCATTGTTAATAATACTATGCAACTATTCTGCAACACAGTGAAGAACAAGAGATCAGTGAAGAGAAATACGAGTGACACAACCATTGAAGTACAACTGCTGCTTAGCTCAACAATTAAACTAGTGGGTGTGGCTGGGACGAGCTGTAATATATCCATGATACCGAGCTGAAGCTGGCGACTGATTCACCAGCAACTGATTCACTGGGGCGGGGTGACAAACCATAAAGAATGCAATGAATGTGCTGTTGTTATGCGCACAACTATTGTAGGTAATTAAGATAATTATATTTTTATTTTTATTTATAATATTTGTTTTAAGGCGCTCTGAGCGCTAGGCTGTTTCTCGGACGCTAGGCTGTTTCTCGGAGTCTTCATGAAGAGAGTTCTGATGTTAATACAACAATTAATCCCCTTTGTTGTTGTATTTCATGTATTTTACAAATTGTCTATGCAAGTAAGCTTAAATATGTTCACTCTCTGAGCCTACAATTTTTTATTATAATTATAATAATAATTATAATATAATATATATGTATAATTATTATATAATTATGTTGGAATTGTAGGTTTGTAGGTCCATAGTATGCACAATAATAATTGTTGTTTTAAATTACGGAATAAGGCTTTCTCAGTTGTTATGAGTAGTTGTTTGGGCTGCGATTGTTTTTAAAGCTAATGATGTATTTAACCCAACAGCTAAGGAAACGAAACTGGCCAAAGCATTTTTCACTTTCTCCCAATCATTTAGCTATAATAATTATATACATTAATTAATCTTGTACATATAGTATATGTACACATTTTATAATGACTTGTGGTTGTTTGTAATATGTCAGTTTGTATACTGCACTGTGTTATAATATTCATGTATGTATTTTAACCATAATTATAATGCAAGTGTATTATATAGACTCTTGGAGTCCATAATGTCACAAAAGAAGCTCTGGTCTAATAATGTACTATAGTTATAAAATATTGCACATCTTTATTAGTCTCACATATTTTGTGAAGGTAAAGACCATGAGACAAGATCTGCATCATATGTTAATGTATCTCAGTATAATCTTTAGTGACTATAATACAATAATTATCAAAAAATCTTTTATGGTTTTGAAAGACGTTTAAGTTGATATTGAAAAATGTTGAAGCTTCAGACAAGTCAACCAAAATAATTTTTTGGTTCATCTCATTACCCCCTATAAGAAACTCATATGTACGAACCCATCACTCCACCGACATTTTTTCAATATCGATGAATTCCTTAATTAGGTATATTTCAAACGTGTTTAAGCCAATATTGAAAAAAGTTGAAGCTTTAGACAAGTCAACCAAATTCATTTTTTGGTTCATCTTACTACCCCCTATAAGAAACTCATATGTACGAACCCATCACTCCACCCGCATTTTTTCAATATCGATGAATTCCTTAATTAGCTATATTTCAAACGTGTTTAAGCCAATATTGAAAAAAGTTGGAGCTTTAGACAAGTCAACCAAATTCATTTTTTGGTTCATCTTACTACCCCCTATAAGAAACTCATATGTACGAACCCATCACTCCACCCACATTTTTTCAATATCGATGAATTCCTTAATTATGTGTATTTCAAACACGTTTAAACCAATATTGAAAAAAGTTGAAGCTTTAGACAAATCAACCAAATTCATTTTTTGGTTCATCTTACTACCCCCTATAAGAAACTCATATGTACGAACCCATCACTCCACCCACATTTTTTCAATATCGATGAATTCCTTAATTAGCTATATTTCAAACACGTTTAAACCAATATTGAAAAAAGTTGAAGCTTTAGACAAATCAACCAAATTCATATTTTGGTTCATCTTACTACCCCCTATAAGAAACTCATATGTACGAACCCATCACTCCACCCACATTTTTTCAATATCGATGAATTCCTTAATTAGCTATATTTCAAACGTGTTTAAGTCAATATTGAAAAACGTTGAAGCTTTAGACAAGTCAACCAAATTCATTTTTTGGTTCATCTTACTACCCCCTATAAGAAACTCATATGTACGAACCCATCACTCCACCCACATTTTTTCAATATCGATGAATTCCTTAATTAGCTATATTTCAAACGTGTTTAAGTCAATATTGAAAAAAGTTGAAGCTTTAGACAAGTCAACCAAATTCATTTTTTGGTTCATCTTACTACCCCCTATAAGAAACTCATATGTACGAACCCATCACTCCACCCACATTTTTTCAATATTGATGAATTCCTTAATTATGTGTATTTCAAACACGTTTAAGCCAATATTGAAAAAAGTTGAAGCTTTAGACAAGTCAACCAAATTCATTTTTTGGTTCATCTTACTACCCCCTATAAGAAACTCATATGTACGAACCCATCACTCCACCCACATTTTTTCAATATCGATGAATTCCTTAATTATGTGTATTTCAAACACGTTTAAGCCAATATTGAAAAACGTTGAAGCTTTAGACAAGTCAACCAAATTCATTTTTTGGTTCATCTTACTACCCCCTATAAGAAACTCATATGTACGAACCCATTACTCCACCCACATTTTTTCAATATCGATGAATTCCTTAATTATGTGTATTTCAAACACGTTTAAGCCAATATTGAAAAAAGTTGAAGCTTTAGACAAGTCAACCAAATTCATTTTTTGGTTCATCTTACTACCCCCTATAAGAAACTCATATGTACGAACCCATCACTCCACCCACATTTTTTCAATATCGATGAATTCCTTAATTATGTGTATTTCAAACACGTTTAAGCCAATATTGAAAAACGTTGAAGCTTTAGACAAGTCAACCAAATTCATTTTTTGGTTCATCTTACTACCCCCTATAAGAAACTCATATGTACGAACCCATTACTCCATCCACATTTTTTCAATATCGATGAATTCCTTAATTATGTGTATTTCAAACACGTTTAAGCCAATATTGAAAAAAGTTGAAGCTTTAGACAAATCAACCAAATTCATTTTTTGGTTCATCTTACTACCCCCTATAAGAAATTCATATGTACGAACCCATTACTCCACCCACATTTTGAAGCACAAATACTTGACATGACTGTTCTTTACTGTTCATTATACCTGCCATACCAAGACTAGATTGTACAGTTGTGCTTCAACTAGTGATGAAGACATTTATGAATTGCTAAAAGGCAAAGATTTAGATACACTCCAATTCATACTATGGTGCTCATCTTTAACACATTTTATTGACCACTGGAACATAATACGGTTTTTGTGTTTAGTTATAAAATCTGTACAGAAATTGCTACATGTAGTTATAACACAACTGACTTAAATCCATTCTCTATATAGATTTCACTATATACTATAAATAGTAGCCAAACCACAGGTCCAACTCACCTACTATTTATAGTAACAAAACAGCATGTAATAATACTGTCTAGAATGTATGATGTATTGCAATAACTGTTCTTCTTCATGTAAACAGTTATTGCAATACATCATACATTCTAGACAGTATTATTACATGCTGTTTTGTTACTATAAATAGTAGGTGAGTTGGACCTGTGGTTTGGCTACTATTTATAGTATATAGTGAAATCTATATAGAGAATGGATTTAAGTCAGTTGTGTTATAACTACATGTAGCAATTTCTGTACAGATTTTATAACTAATATTACTATCATTATTCATTTCTTATAACATACCAATATTCCATTGTTTTCTTTTTCGTTTCTTTGCATAATAGACAACAAAAACAATGAGGATAATTACCATTAATACAAATACCACAACTACACCAATAGCTATAAATAAAACAAGAACCAGTGATTATAATTACATTATCACACATATACATGTGTGTATGTATGTATGTATGTATGTATGTATGTATGTATGTTATGTATGTATGTATGTATGTATGTATGTTATGTATGTATGTATGTATGTATGTATGTATGTATGTATGTATGTATGTATGTATGTATGTATGTATGTATGTATGTATGTATGTATGTATGTATGTATGTATGTATGTATGTATGTATGTATGTATGTATGTATGTATGTGTATATGCCATTTAGGATAACAATAATTTCCCAGTATTATGATAATACATGAGAGAATTGTGAAAACTGAAAAATCAGGAATCCAACTTGTTCTTATTAAACTAGTTTGTTGATTCAGTATATTCATTTGATAAACTTTCTTTTCTTATTAAACAAATTTGTTGATTTAATAGTATTAAAACAAGTATATACAACTTAATACCAATGTACTGTTGAAATGTTACAGAGTTTTCACAATAGGGACGATATATTAGTTTTTAATGTAATATTCCTATGTCTATATCTGATGTAATACCAACATTAGAAGAAAATAAGAAAAGGTGATATATATTTTCAGTTCCAGTTACATACATATCATATAAAGTAAAATTAATGTTTTTATTCATAACTCACTTGAGTGATTATTATATACTTTGATTCGCATTATGATCATCATCACAAGAAAAGTAACGAAGAGGAGGAGGTTGAGGTTCTTCTGAATCTAGTGACATTGTTGTAATAGCCCTGACTATTATTGAACTGAGCATTATTTATCTGTACAATAATGTTGTATATATTATGAGTCAATCTGTCATGTACATATTATGAGCCATTCTGTAATATATTTTATTGTAAGTAAATGTCCTGTTGTCTCCATACGATTTTGTATATACCTAAGTTGTGGATTTTAACTTTGGGGCTGGTGATTATGCATAGTTTCCATTATTTGTGTGTTGCATGGTAAAACAATGATTCGATGTAGTCCAACAATTGTCATAGTTTCAATGATTGGTGATGGTGTAGAAGGATGTAATATATCAGCATTTGTACTAGCAGGAGATGTATCACAATTTCCATCATATCCTACTGAGTAACTGACAGTTAGACATGGCAATATATAAATTATGTTAGATAATATTAACAGTTTGTCGCATACATACAATATAAATACACAACATAAGGTTGAGATTTCACTGCACTGCAGAATTAGTTGTGTTGTTCACTAAGGTGGTTCAATCGATGACAAACCACTAATATATATCAGAGTGTTTTGCATTTGCAGAATTACACAACTCAGTACTGTGCAAATGGTCAACTGCAGTAAATGTAGTGAATGGTACCAAAATACAATGAAGTCCAGAACCATGGTTCTTCGAGAAGTACTTGAAGCAATAGAATGAACAGTTGACTCGATAATTACGATGTTTACATCATTGAAATTGATTTAAGAATGTTACTGCATACACTTAATCAAGTTATGCAAGCAGACTGATTATGCCATAGGGGATTACTTAAGGCATTATAGATGGTGCTAGGGGACTGTGATTGGCTGCCATATTTGGTCTTGGGGGACCATGTATGTGTGTATAATATAGGAGATATAGAAAATTATTAGCAACACGACCTTTTCTAATAGTAAGCATACAAACTAAAACCAGAAAATGAGAGTTATGGTAGAGTAACTTAAATATCATTGATATGATAATTATAATTGAGTCAGTAACACTGATAAAAATGTATATTATACTGCATTAACATTAATCACAAAGGAGGTACCATGTCATACTAAAATGATTAAAACAATTTTAAACCATTGTTATTGTTGCCACATTATTATCAATTTAACTGATATTCTCATACACTGTATTAGTGAAATGGTTATTTATTATGTGTTCATCTCTAACACATGAATATGCTGGATTATCTGATAATTCCACTCTTCGAAGAACAACAATTGAACAAACTAAATAAAATATAATTATATGCATTTTTGATATTTTTGATATTTATATTTAAACATTCACAGAACATGTAGTACTACCTTCTTCATATGCAGGATTCCTGTCAATATCTCTCTCATGAACTGTAAAGTATTAAAAAGAGAATAACTACACATGTAGAAGGAATGATTTAGTATACACTATTACCTATATTTATATCTATAAGTGTACTAAATACATGTAAGTAGTACCTCCATCATTATCATTTTGTGTGGCTCTCCATAGTTTTCTCATGATAATAACAAGAATAACAGTTACTACTAGTATTATGCTAAACAGTACGACTCCTAGTGAAGAGGTTATACCAGCAACTATAGGAACTGAAATATTAATTTTTGTAATAATGTACGTAATAGTATAATTATAAATATCTAAACCATATACAGCTTTATTATTATAATAATAATATAAAGTATATATATATAAGTACTGTAAAAATGAATGGTTTATTTTAACCCTCATTTGGTTACATGAGTTTCAGTTCTAACTGAGACCATATAAATCAATGCTTCTTTCTTGTGTAGCTAGGTAATGTTTACAAGTAGTAGTATGCAAAGTATATGGAAGAATGGTATTACAATGTGCTCTTTTCAATTATCAGTGGAGTACATCACAGCTATTATAAGTACAATCTCATGCACATATTAATATTAATTAATTACCCTGGAATGAGCTATATAGTAACATCTGTTGCTTACACAGATGTTACAATTGGAATACTAATATAATTATAATACACCACAGGTTGTACCTATAATACTATATGCTAGTATAATTATATCTACTATTTATTACCATAATTATGTATACTTATTAATCAGTATAGATCAATATCAAATGAACTGTGCATGACTTGTAAATATTCCATAACAGGCTAGGAAAAATAAATCAGCAAGGAGGAAAATATTATTGCATTGAAACTCATGTAACCAACTAAAGGTTAAAATAACTTATGATGGACTGTTAAGTATAGTATACATAGTAAGAGATCTAGAACTGGTGATTGTAAACTGTATGGATGTCACATGATAACCTAATACACAAGAAAACTGAAATGAATAGAATTATTATAATAATGCATAACTTACTAGTCAGATCTGTTTCTACAATAGAACTAGTGGTAGTATCAATGAATGAAATATTAACAATCACTTCAAATTCAATGGTTTTTGATAGCATATCACAAGCTTCACTATTAACTATATCATATACATTGACTGTATGATATATACCATTAGGTATAGTAATATATTCAGTAACATTTTCTTCTCCTGAAGCCTTATTGATTACATGTTCCCAGGATTCATTGTGTTCATTAATAAATATCACTAAACAACCATCAGCTGAAGAACAATCAGCAAAGACACATGTCACTGATACTAATCCATTTGATAGATCAAAAACTTTGAGATCTTGAACATGAAAGGTAGCTAAGTGATAATGACAATATTTGACTGAGTTCTCAATGAGGTATCACAATTTACTTACTAAATGTTACATTCTGTGAGATTACAGGATTGATATTGAAATCATCCATAAATTCAATTGTCAGTACTTCTTTCTGTCTACTGTCAAAATATCCAGTTTTAAACTCATGATTCATATAATCCACACCCTCGAATTTATAACTTCTAGATCTAGTATCAACATCATCAGGTTGAAATGGATTATTACTAGTAGCAATAATTTTTTTTTCTTTTTTTTTTTTTCTTTATAAAATTTCAATGCAACTTGTAAAGTACAGTACATTCAGGTTGGACAAATAGCTCAGATAAGGCTAATATGGAAGTCCGTCCTGTAAAAAAGAAAAATAAATTAATTAATTAAAAAAAAAAAAAAGACTATATATGTATGATAAAAGAAAACAAAAAGACATGAATGACTAATTTGCTAATAAAATAATTATGTAATGGCTAGTAGTCTTGATTTGAATGAACAGGTTGATGGAGCATTAACTACTTCAGCTGGCAACCTATTCCAATAAGTGATTACATCAATAAAAAAAGAGTTTAAATGAGAGTTAGAACGCACAAGTGGTTTGAAAAGCATGTGACAATGGGGGTGACGGGGAGAAGGATGAGGATGTGGACTGAAGGATGAAGAAGGGATGAGAGAACGGTTCATTATTATTTTGTAGCACACCTTAAGTTTAATGAATTTTCTCCTGGTGGTGAGATCTTTCCATTTGAGAAGGTTTTGAAGTGTGGGGAGGTCTGATTTCCAGTCGTGAGTGATTACCCTACCAGCAAACTTTTGGACTTTGTCAAGCTCTTGTTTGTTTTTGATAAGGTGAGGGTCCCATACTGAACAACAGTAATCTAGCTTGGGGAGGACTACACTTGTGTAGATCTTATGCCTAACATGTTGGGGGGCCGAATACAGCTTACGATGTATCATGCCAAGTGATCGAGTAGCTGCTCTACATGTCTTGTTGATATGGGTTGTCCAGGTGAGTGTTGAGTTTAGGGTGACTCCTAAATAAACAACAGACTCACTTTCGTGGACCTGATGACCATCTACAACAATATTGAGAGTGGTTGCTTGTCTTGACCTAGTAATGTTCAACAGCTTGGTTTTGGAGTGGTTGGGCGAGAGACCATTCTGATAAATCCAATTGAGCACAGAGTTGACATCCTGCTGGAGCAGTTGTAAATCTGCAGGTGTTTTTAGAGGCTTATAGAGAAGGATGTCATCGGCATACAGGACTATCCTTGACCCCTGAGACAAACAAACTTCAGTGATGGAATTCATGAAAACAATAAACAACAAGGGGCCCAGAATAGAGCCCTGGGGGATGCCAGATGTAACTGGTAATGGAGCTGAGGATGAACCATCAAGGACAACACGCTGCTTCCTGTTTGAGAGGTAGTTCTCAAACCACTTGTACAACTTGCCAGACACTCCAACTTTAGCAAGTGCAGCTAGGAGACAATCGTGCGGTACTGAATCAAATGCTTTCCTTATATCAAAAAACACTGCTCCAACTTGTTTGTTTACTTTCAGGGCACAATGCCTTGATCTCCTGATTTTTTCAACTATTCCAATTATAACACATAAAATAGTGATCATTACTATAAATATGAATACTGCTACTGTTGTAATTGTTATCACACCAATCTAAGAAACTACTGCTGGAAAATGAAAAGTGTGAAATAGTCACATATGCAGGAGTATTACTGAGTTAATATGTTCAGGTTTTCATTTCAGCAGCTCATCAATGTATCTTATTCAAACTACAGTTGTCGTATATCATGAAGTGTCTTCTAGTCCTACAACTGAAGTATCATAAATTCCAAAATAAACATGTAAGATGTTTATTATGAGATAGTGTATTATAATTACAATGTGGCATTGAGGTTGTACATGTAGTACACAGTGATATAAATAATAGTCATACACTGTTAATAAATGTGCTAGTTTGATTTAGCATTGCAGTTATTAATTTTATTTCCCCTAATTCATTATATATCACAGCTGCAGGCAAATTAATATATCTACTAGTAGAACATAAGTGTAGTGTGTTTAACATTATACAAGCAACTTACTGAAATTCCAGTCATCAACAACATTTAATTTGTCTTTGGATCTGGCAATCAAATGTAAATTGTTGTTGGCAAACAAGATTTTGTAAAGCATAATTAGCTAAAAAGATACAATCTGTAGTATCAATATTCTCTGGATCATGTTTTCTTTCATGATTATCCCCATCAATAGGTTTATTATTAATAAGTTGTGTATAAACTGTTATAACACTATTACAAAGTCGAGGATTACCTTCAAGCTAAATAATAACATTGTGAAATAAATGTATGTATATATACAATATTAGACAACATGGTTTTAACAGTACCTTGATAGTAAATTCAACTGTATATAGTAGAATTATTAAGAAGAATGATACTGCAAATATATTGTATAATTACAATAATTATTTTTTAAAACTCATCAAAATATGAACAAAATGCTCTATAATGCTGATGCAACACACATATAATTATATTGACAGACTGTAATGAATAAACAAATAATTTATACATGATCTTTTATTTAATAATCATGATTTTGGCTATTGTTGTTACAGCTACTTTGTCTTTTGCTTTAGAGCGGTGTAGGTACTTATGCAGAATTATATGGAAGTGTTTGTTTAATTTTGGGTCCTATGTTAACCTCATGTATAGATTAGTACCATCTCAACCTTGTTTGCATACTTTTGGGGTTTTGACATCCCTACATCTTTGCACATCAAACATGAGCAACATTGTTCTACGCGAATAATTAGCCAATGAAGCGTGTGGCTGTGCCAGACTAATTTTTCACATGTTAGTCAGTGACCTATTATATAGCATTATCTATAATACACTTCTATGTCTTTTAACTTTTAAGCAAATTTTAATAAGAAATCAACACAATACAGTATAGATATATAGAAACCATAGCGAATATACTAAACTAATAAATCAGATATAGTATATGTTAATTATAATATAGTCACTAATACTGATAAAAAGTATAACAATCGAGTATGCCCATAATTATATCGATACATTAAGTTGTTGTGACATACAATCATATAATTATTGTACTATACAGTGACAGCATATAATGAAAAGTATTATTATACTACAAACATTATTTTAATCACACAGGAGGTACCATAATTATGTCATAAAGGGTAATTGAAATGATTTTTTTTTGTGGTATAAACTAACCATAGGTCTACATTGTTATATCATTACAATATTGTTGTGTTAACTATAGAGTATGCTTATTATTATAGTCCTAATTGTTTATATTAATAGTTACCATATTTCTTTGAATAAATGCCGTGGCTACTATTTCAATTTGATCGTAAGTATTATATTCAGTGACATATCTTTTTTGTTTATAAATAGTGTATGTTGCTTAATGATATAATTGTTTAATACAACATTTTAACATACACATTTTGTAAGTCAAACACAATGTACCATTTCTAAAAATTATCAATCATAGGACGTTTCAAAACTTTCTGATAAACAACTTTAAAACCATTATTGCTGGATAAGTATATTCATTGTTATTGTTGCTATATGAAATAATCTTATGTTATAATGATATTTAACTAACATTCTCGTACATTCTATTAGTGAAATGGTTAGTTGTTTGTGCATCTCTAAAACATGAATATGCTGGATTATCTGATATTTCCACTCTTCGAAGAACAACAATTGAACGAACTAAATAAATATAATTATATGAAATAATAATGATGATTGAACATTCACAGAACATGTAGTATCACCTTCTTCATATGCAGGATTCCTGTTAATATCTCTTTCATGAACTGTAAAGTATCAAAAAGTGAACAACTGCGTATGTAAATCAAATCCAAAGGGAATGATTTAGTATACACCATAATATATAACTATTAAAATTTTAAATGAATGGAGGTTTATATTTATATCTAAAAGTGTTTATATATTAATATATAAGTAGCACCTCCATTATTATCATTGCCTCTCCATAGTTTTCTCAATACAATAATAACAACAACAGTTACTACTAGTATCATACTAAACAGTATGACTCCTAGTGAAGAGGTTATACCAGCAACTATAGAAACTGAAGTATTAATTATATAATTATAAATATATAAACCATATATAGCTTTATAATTGTTTATTATTATTATAATAATATATAATTATATATAATTAAATGTAATATATATAGTATGCTAACGGGTCCTATATACAAAATATAGGACCTGAGTTTTGTGTCCTCGGATGTGATATAGCCCTCACAGGTTCAGGCTATATCACATCCTCGAACACAAAACTCAGGTCCTATATTTGTACATGGGAGCTGTTAGCATACTATATACAATTATTGTATGATGGTGAGATCTCCTGCATAGTGTGCACATGGAAGGTCTATATACAATATATAGAACTCACCACATCAAAGGGATGATGTCACCATCATATTATTAAAAGTATATTGTACATAATTATTATGCTAGTACTGTAAAAATGAATGGTTTATTTTAACCCTCATTTGGTTACATGAGTTTCAGTTCTAACTGAGACTTCTTTCTTGTCTAGAAGGTGTTCATGATGTTTATAAGTAGTAATTTGATTTTTTTCTATACTGACTAGTATACAAAGTACATTGGCATAATAAAGAATGGTATTAAAAGCAATACAATGTGCTAACTTTTCAATTATCAGTGGAGTACATCACAGCTATTATAAGTACAATCTCACCACATATTAATATTAATTGATTACCCTGGAATGAGCTATATAGTAACATCTGTTGTTTTCACAGATGTTACAATTGGAATACTAATATAATTATAATACACCACAGGTTGTACCTATAATACTATATATGCTTGTATAATTGTAGCTACATGTTCATTACCATATGGTTTATTATGACATGTATACTTTATATTAATCAAGATCAAATGAACTGTGCATGACTTGACTTGCAAATATTACATAACAGGCTAGGAAAAATAAGTCAGAAAATAATATTGCATTGAAACCCCTGTAACCAACTGAAGGTTAAAATAACTTATTACTTTATACAATATTTATAATATTACACAATAATAGAATGTTATTATAATAAATTATATATATAATTATACTTATTTGTTAATGACATTAAGTAATGAATCTAATTTGTTGGTGTAATCTGATCACTTGCTGTTAATGATGGACTGTTAAGTATAGTATACATAGTAAGAGATCTAGAACTGGTGGTTATAAACTGTATAGATGTCACATGATAACCTAATACACAAGAAGATTGAAATGAATAGAATTATTACAATAATGCATAACTTACTAGTCAGATCTGTTTCTACAATAGAACTAGTGATAGTATGAATGAATGAAATATTAACAATCAATTCAAATTCAATGGTTTTTGATATCATATCACATGGTTCACTATTAACTATATCATATACACTGACTGTATGATATATACCATTAGGTATAGTAATATATTCAGTAACATTTTCTTCTTCTGATGTCTTGTTAATTACATGTTCCCAGGATTCATTGTGTTCATTAATAAATATTACTAAACAACCATCAGCTGAAGAACCTTCAGCAAAGACACATGTCACTGATACTAATCCATTTGATAGATCAGTAACATTGAGATCTTGAACATGAAAAGTAGCTAAGTGATGAACGACAATAATTATGAGTTCTCAATGATGTAACATAATTTACTTACTAAATGTTATACTTCGTGAGATTACTGAATTCATATTGAAATCATCCATAAATTCAATTGTCAGTACTTCTTCCTGTCTACTGTCAAAATATCCAGTTGTGAACTCGTGTTTCATATAATCCATATCAAAACCCTCAAATTTATAACTTCTAGTATCAACAAAATCAGGTTGAAATGGATTATTACTAGTAGCAATAATTGTACCAGAACATAATTTTGGAAATTCTGTGTACATCTAAATAATTTATAATAATGATGATGATAACAATTACTATAATTATAATAAGTTGACAAATCATACCTCCAATTCAATAGTTGCATTACAACGATAATTATCCTCGAAGACAATATGTGTGTTTTTAATATTAAATTCATTTTCTAAGTATTTTAGTATTATAATGAATCAATATAAATTTAATTGATAACTCACGTCCACAGTAATGTTGTTTCATTTCAGGAGTTGAACTATAAGATACACTTACAGCTGATATATTGATATTATACATGTTACATGGTTCCATCTCCAGAATATATTCCAAGTCTTGTGTTGTCTCATTCACCAAAATGTATTCATTATTCACTTCAATAGTAATATTATAATGATAGTCATTATCAGATGAAAATGATGGTGGATCCCATGTAATAATGGATGTATTGAGTAGATTATCGCTAATATTAAGCTGAAGATTAGCGACTGGTGATACTCCTACTACTTGAAATTTAGCTCCTTCAGTAACAATGTCAGAAAGTGTAAATGAAACAATTGTACAACCAATACCAATATTATTATTGATAGGTTTTGCCATAATGCGAAGTTCAGATACAATAGAATCTCCTATCTTTGTTGTGGTAATTTCTATACCTCTTTTCTGTTTGGTGTCATTGTTTATTGTGGTAGCATCAACATTCCATTTGAGTAGATCTCTAACTAGCTATATATAATCATAATATTATATATAGCTAGTTATAATTTATAATTATTTTTTATGTAATATATAATTATATTACTTTTTACTAACCTACACATATAGTGAGCTTCAATAAAACAGATACTGATAGAATTATACCAAAAGTAGAGAAAGGAAACATTCTTCACAATAACTGCTCCATCAATCATGTGATTATTTTCATTATCAGTGAAATGTTTATATAATTAACTTAATTAAACTATGCTGGTCTTCCAAACATAGCTAATTGTTATTTTTGACATGACAAATCAAACATGATAATATAGAAATTGTTAAAAGGTATATTAATAGAAATAATGACCCAGATGTACTATTTAATGTTCTATCATGACTAACATATAAACCATATCAACTAATAATAGCCATATTGCACTCCATCTACAGGAGCAGATAATCTATGTGGGTGTGATAATCTATGTGGGTGTGATCTATGTGTCCGAGGGATTGATGAACGGTGTGGATATGATAATTATATATAACATATAACTACTACCAACAACATGATTGAGTGATGTTATGTAATCAGTACTGTAGACTACTTTTCATAATTATACAAAACTGAAATTTTGAGTTAGAAAAACATTAATCAATGTACAGTTACTAAATGGAGGGAGAGAGAACCTAAAGATTTGGTGAATATCTCGATGTATATATAATTATATATGTGAATTTTTACTTACTTTTCTTCATACTTATGAAGGCTGTAAAACTGGTAATGATAATGTCTCCAGATTTATTGCTGTCCATACAAATAGTGCTCTAGTTGGTTAGGGAGATCCCCAACATCATTCTTAGAAAAATGAATTACATATTGACAAGTGATAATATATACCACTGTTATGAGAGTGTAATTGTATATTATGATACTAACATGTGTTAAAAAAACCATTAGCAGTTATCGTTTTCTGAGAAGAACAACACAGTCTGAATAGTAATCTAAAACAGTTATGAGATACTATACTGTTAGACGATTTAATTTGCGAAATGAACTGATGAACCTTATTAATAGAATACCAAAATATCAAATATTTCATGGAACCAGAGATCAGAACATAAGATGCTTACTACCAATACTTCAATGTATGTCACTAAGATGAACATCAGTGTTTGACCTAAGAGTGCATTTGCATATTTTCATACATTCTAATAGTTGAGTTGTGTTCACGTTCATTTCTGATACTAGCATAAGCTTGATTCTCTGATAATACCACTCTCTGTAACATTACTAAATGAACAAAAACAATTAATTGAAGTATATATATTTCACAAGAGTAAAAGTATTACCTTGTTCATATGCTGGATTCCTGTTAATATTATCATCACAAACTATGACATACAATAAGAATGAGATATCTAATTTACACCATACATAACTATAACATTTATATGTATTCCTATTCATTCATGCAAAAATCACACATACAATCATTTAATCAGTTTCAGTCAAAACAATAGAAATACCTCCATTAATATTATTCTGTCTTGATCTCCTGATCTTTTTAACTATTCCAATTATAACACATAAAACAATGATCATTACTATAAATATGAATACTGTTACTGTTGAAATTGTTATCACACCAACATTAGAAACTACAGCTAGAAAATAAAATAAATGTGAAATAGTCACGCTACAACCTCAATGCCACATAATAATAATAATAATTAATATAATACACTATCGTCATAATAAACATCTTACCTGTTGATTTTGGAATTGATGATACTTCAGTTGTAGGACTAGAAGACACTTCATGATATACGACAACTGTAGTTTGACTAAAATACATTGATGAGCTGCTGAAATGAATACCTATAAGATGAACATATTAACTCAGTAATAGACAGTGATATAGAGAATTGTCACACACTGTTAGGAGTACTGGTAGTAATAAATGTGCTTGTTGGATATGGCATTGTAGATACGAATTTGATTTCTGCCAATCCATTATATATCACGGCTGCTTTATCACTGACTTCATCATTCAGTATATCGAAAACAATCACTGTAAGATTTCCACTAACAGGCAAATTAATATATCCCCTAGCCTCCACTGATCCTTGGATTTTATTAATCTGAACAGAATAGAGTGTGACTGCTGTATCTTTTCTCTCAGTGAAATTCAGACTACAACCATAAGCATTTGAGTTGTTTGCAAATATACACTGAACATAAATAGATCCATTCTCATGAACATAGGCAGTAAAATCTTGTACATGATTAGTAGCTAATATGAATAGAACATACATTTAATTATTGTGTATGCAACTAGTAATCATACAAATAACTTACTGAAATTCCAATCATCAACAGCCTTAATATTGTTTAATGTGTCTGTGATCTGACAATCAAATGTGAAGCATTGTTGAGGAACAAGATTTTGTACAGTATACTTAGTAATATAAGTATCATTATCAGTTACAATATTCTCAGGATTATGTTTTGTTTTATGATTATCCCCATCAACAGGTTCATCAATTTGTGTATAACCTTTTATAACACTATTACAAAGTCGAGGATTACCTTCAATCTAATTAATATGAAACAAGCATACATGTGTACAATAATGAACAACATAGTTTAACACATAACTATACCTTAATTGTAAATTCAACTGTGAAATTAGCAGTTCCTTCTGAATCAACGCTAATCTTATCGTCGACAATGAAAGCAGAATATTCTATTGAAGGATAATGACAACTAATTTTACAGAACAATGTAGTTACCTCCATTATATTCTTCTTGTATGATAGAACTGTCTGAAGTATATTGGTTGTCATATGCTGTCACAATAACAGTATATATACTACAGATACTTAATATATCAATAGACACTTCATATTCCCATTCTGTTGTCACAATGTCTACTAATGGATTATAATTATCATCTTTAATGAAAACTCGATATGACAAAGAATTGACATCATCAGCTACAAAAGATGGTGGATTCCACACAACAATTGCATATTCATTCATACTGACATTAAAGAAAAGCTCTTCAACAGGTCCAATTGCTATAGATTGGCAATAAAATAGCAAACTTTATTTTACTATTATAAAAGCTAGTTACCTTTTACATAAAGATTAGCTCCAGCGGAATCAATCATAAAAGATCCAAAAATTATACATCCAATAATTAAACCATCATTTTCATATTTAGCTAATATCACAAGTGTAGAATTAACAATACCAGGTGTAGTAATACCAGGATATATAGAAATGTTTCTTGATTGTTTAATCTCATCTGTTACATGTCCCTCACTTGTTTGCCACACAAGAGTATCTCCCTCTCCTTCACAATGAAAGCTAACCCAAGTATCAAGCAATGCACTCATTGATACTGGTGGATCTGTGATCTCTGAATAGACATTATATAGAAAGAATAAATCATTAATATGCAATTGAATTAAAATCCACTATGTTAGTTAAAGTAGCAATAACAATAGTTTGCATGATTGGAATCATTTACTTGGAAAGGACAAGACTTGGATTCTTGGTTGACTGATGAGCAGGAAGCAACAAAACACAATGGCAAGGCCATTCATTTCACAAATTCAGTATGCATATACTTGTATGCAAATAGTAGCTATAACACATAATAATCATCAGTAGCACATGACAAAAATAAACAACGTCTGTCTGTTTTTACAGATAAGCATATGTTGTAGTACTATACAGATATAGTCATGTATCCATATACACACATTTATAGTGTATAATTACACTTATACATTGTAAAAATAACAATGTCATTATGACAAGTAGTTTAATGAATTAAGGTGAGTAAACAGGGTTGAATCACGTATGACCATGTACGTAACTGAGACAATATTTATTGTGTATGTATTGTTAGAAGTAGAAATATGTCTACTATCATTGTACTCCTTAGTTGTGTATCAGACTCTTGGTCTCATAGTGTTAGCTTTATAAGATGGTTACATTTTTAGATGAGACTGTTGCCATTATAAAGCTAATATTAAGATTGCTGTTATTGATAACCAAGTTACAACAGCATTGAAAAGGAAATCAGGTACAAGAAAATATAATACTAATGGACTTGCATTGATTACTTTTCTTACTGCCTGTTGGTTCACATATCTGCAATAGAAGTAACAAGCAACTATTATTGTCACAATTAATGATTTACCTACAGTGATACAATGAACAATAATTTTATTTCCATCATGAAAATTAGTTTATAATATATCAAGCAAACTGTGTATGAATAATAGCCTTATAATTAATCATACACAGAGAGAGAACGATTAGAACTCAATTGCTAATGAATCACCTATACTATTTAATGTTCTAACATAAACCAGAATCTGTGGAACTATAACTACACTGGGAATACGAGAAACATACAATTATCAAGTGACATTGAGTGATGTCCTGTAATCAGTGGAGTAATTTAAGAACTACGTACGAGTGTTTAAAAACATTTATAAATACAGAGGATGTACACTTTATATCAAATATTATAAGAGAGACTAATACTCCATTGGAAATACTTATAAATAATACTACTATGGTGATTGTCAAAGGTTGTGTTGTCTTGAAAGGATTACTCCACATAACTGTAGTGAAACCATTAAGGAGATGTATGCTGCATGGCTGCATGTATACTGTAAAAACTTATTAGCTGTTTTGATTGGTTATATAGTTTCATTTGCTGTTACATTGATATTTATGAGAGCATCAAGGAAGCCAATATAATCAATTGCAAGTATGCATGATTATTATGTTCCTAATGGATAGTATTCATTTGGAACATATATAACAATTTCCATTATGTGTGTGTATAAGCCTTATAAATCATATTCATAAATAATTTTGTTGAGCCGTAGTAATTTAAATCATATTCGTAGTTGAATCTTACATTTAACCCATATTCATACCCAAATTACCGTCACATTATTCTAAGGTACATGTTCACAGAATATCTTTTGCATGTATTAAAAACAATTGTGTAATTAATATTAATTTCAGTTATAATTATACTATTAGCTTTTAAAACAATTAATTATAATTGTATAGATGATATATGGAAACTGTAGAGAGAATATTAAACTAATGAATCAGATATAGTGTTTAATGTTCTATCATGACTAACATATAAACCATATCTACTAATAATAGCATATTGTACTCCACCTACAGGAGCAGATATTCTATGTGGGTGTGATCTATGTGTCCGAGGTGATAAACTAAGATCCTGAAAATCCAGTTTGACAGAGTCTCTATTTCTCTGAGGAGGGAGAGAATCATCAGGAAGACTTAGATCTGTGGAACTATCATTACATTGTGGCTAAGATGAGAAAATTTGAATAAAATGATCGAGATTTTGTAATTAGTGGAGTACATTTTATAGTATACAAGTGATTGAGTGATGTCCTGAAATTAGTGGAGTAATTTTCATAATTATAAACACATTTTATAAGAATGAAGTCTCAAAAAGAGGAGGCATCTGGATCATGAGACTAAATAAAGTCTAGTTGGAGTGTCTCAACCTATGTTCGTACTAGTATCTACTATTTTCTCTAATATTTTAGTGTTGGAATCAGAAAGTTGAATTTGAATGTGCTGAAATGTCGCTAGTTCAATACTTTATACTTAAATTCTAATCCATTAATCTATTTCACCTAATCTAGGTACTATATCACATGACTTACAATGATAGCACTTTGTGGTCTACTATGATTCTCATTAGCTACTTCTTCATACGGGGGTGGTCCCTCAGGTAAAACTGGTAATGCTAATGGATTTATTGCTGCCCATGCAGATAGTATTCCAGTTGGTCTGAGAGATCCCTGAGATGATAATTAGAAGACAAAAATCAAACTAGATAAATATAAAATGAATATTACAGGGCTTAAATGAAAGTTGTAATTGTGACATTTGAACATTTAAACAGGCATAGTGCTGCTTAAAATACAGATTTAATGAGCTGTTGATGATTGCCATTTCTTGCTGCAAAAGGTTTCTGATCCTTAAACAGTGTAGAGTGTAACTTGAAGAAATAGTTAGACGATTAAAAAAAGACACGTATATTAATGATTTTAAACCAACCACCATTTAGCATTGTTAAACTGTTTATAACTGCTGGATATACAATGTATTACAAAATAATAACTTTTTAAAGCTATATAATTGCAAAAAAAACCATAGCTAAAAATTTTGGAAACTTTCCAAGCATCCATTTTAAATACTGGAACGAACCTTCTAAATGTTCTTTCAGTAATACTGGTGGATATTCGAATTGAGAAAACCCACACTCCCTTAATGGCCTAGAAAATGCTGGACTATAATTAAAATTATTGAGTTTGTCTCTGATGAACAAATTCAAACCAATGACAAGAGTGTATATCAGGTTATGATTATAGACATGACTATAACTTATTAATTATATAAATGGTGTGCTCAGATCACTGTTTATATTTAATGTGTGTTACTATGTGGTCGTCAAGAAAACATTACAAAATGTTTCCATGACAACCATTTAATAACACACCAAGTGTACACATAACAGTGAAATAGTATTAAATAGTAATGATCTCACACAAGATAATCCTCAATTCATAACTTGCTATAGTTGCTACAGAAGCATAGCCAAATGTTTCCATGGCAACCATTTAATAACATGCCAACTGTGCACTATTTAACAGTGAGTACTAGTGTATTAGTATTAATAGTAATAGTGTTATTTGATCTTATTACTGTTGTTTTAGTTTGACAAAAATGATTACTTTTAGCTATAGTTATAGTATGCCTGGTTTCTGAAACGTTTAGTTTAGTTTTAACTAAAATTATATTAGGCTTATAGTAAAAGGGTTTTTGTTTTATTCAACTAACTAAAAGTTCCATTATTGGCCAATTTTCATATTAGTTAGTTATTGTTATTACTATAGACTTGTAATTTAGTTATAGTTTAGTTAACTAAAAGTCAAAATACCTTACTAAAAGGGGTTTTAGTTATAGTTAACTAAAACATCACTAGATCTTACACAAAATAATCCTCAATTCATAACTTACTGTAGTGTATGGAGAGTGTATGTTATCAGATCTAGATCTACTGTTGTTATGTGTTGTTGATTCAGTAGTATTATCATTTGATAAATTCTCTCTTCTTATTAAACTAGTTATTGATTCAGTACTATTAAAAGAAGAATAAATAATTATGATATCACTGTACTAGTGAATGTTACAGATTATTAATATAATAACATGATATCCCACTGATCATTTACTTTTCCTGTCTACAAATGTATACTACAATTCAGTATATCGAGTAGCTTCTAAGCCGGTTATTGGAGACAAATGGCACTCCATATAGCTTAATAATGGACCTGATTAAATGTTGTCCTAGTTTAGCACTATTGAGATCATCAATTAAGTGTATAAGTAGTAGTGATGCACTGATGAGCAATTTTACTGATATTCTAATAAATTGATAATTACTTTAGATATGTACCAATAACTGATACTGATCCGATATTATATCTACCTTCTGGTTCTGATTTTCAATGAAAACAAGAACTTTTTCAATAACTATGAAGCGATTAATTTAATGATGTTATATTTACAAGAAAAGTACACTAATCACTATATCTTTACATCTTTCAGCTCGGATATAACCAATACTGATACTAGAAATAATGGCTGATAATGATTGATACTTATCATCACTAATAAGAAATCTTGACCCATTGAACATGACTGTCAAATGATTAAAGACTATTAATTACATTTTATTTCATTTTACTATTCCTTTGAATACTTATATTATTATTGCTATATTAATTTATTTATGCCTATTAATTTGTCTATATAACCTCTATTTTTACTCACTCTGGTGATAATGTATGAGATGTATTAATATAATCACTGTCACAAGAAAAAGAATGAAGAGGAGGAGGAGGAGGAGGTGGAGGTGCTTCTGAGTCAAGTGATATCGTCATGGTTTCAGTGATTGGTGATGATGGTGTAGATGGACTTAATATATCAGTGTTTGTACTAGTAGGAGAAGTATCACGATCTCCATCATATCTGATAATGATACAAATAATAAGTCATATTCTACTATACTTCAACTTCTGATTTAATAAACATATATTTAAGTACTTTTTAAAGTGTGCTAAATAATTAACTAAATAATTAATACTCACTCGTGTGTTGATTTAGAACCTGCTCTTCTCAGAGTATCTGATTATGAAAATAATAAAGATTATCATTATTCAATAATCCTTCTCTAATAATAATTCATAATATGAGGACCAAACTGTGATTTGCAACTAATTAAACCCTACAGTGCAGTGGTATATATATATATATTATATATATATATATATACAATGCATATATAATGTGGTTCTATCATGGTTTGATGAACAAACACTTGATGGGTAACACTGACAGATAAACTGTATTATGTTCCAGTGGTCAATAAAATTTGTTAAAGTTGAGCACTACAGTGTGAACGGCAGTGTATCTAAATCTTTGTCTCTTAGTTTGTATCAATTCATGAATGTCTTCATCACTAGTTGAAGCACAAATACTTGACATGACTGTTCTTTACTGTTCATTTTACCTGCCATACCAAGACTAGATTGTACAGAACACTAATGATTGGGTTCTTCTTCATGTAAACAGTCGCTGCATTACATCATACATTCTAGACAGTATTATTGTATGCTGCTTTGTTACTATAAGTAGTAGGTAGGTTGGACCCTGTGGTTTGGCTACTACATAGTGAAATTAATGGATTTGAATTAGTTAAGTCAGTTGTGTTATAACTACATGTGGCAATTTCTGTACATACTTTATAACTAATATTACTATCATTATTCATTTCTTATAACATACCAACATTCCATTGTTTTCTTGTTCGTTTCTTTGCATAATACACAACAAGAACAATTAGAATAATTACCATTAATACAAATACCACAACTACACCAATAGCTATAGATAAAACAAGAACCAGTGATTATAATCACATTATCACATGTATGTATGTATGTATGTATGTATGTATGTATGCATGTAAGTATGTATGTATGTATGTATGTATGTATGTATGTATGTATGTATGTATGTATATATGTATGTATGTATGTATGTAGGTATGTATGTAATGTATGTATGTATGTATGTATGTATGTATGTATGTATGTGTATATGCCATTAGGATAACAATAATTTCCCAGTATTATGATAATACATTAGAGAATTGTGAAAACTGAAAAATCGGGAATCCAACTAGTTCTTATTAAACTAGCTTGTTAATTCCGTATATTCATTTGATAAACTTTCTTTTCTTATTAAACTAGTTTGTTAATTCAGTATATTCATTTGATAAACTTTCTTTTCTTATTAAACTAGTTTGTTGATTTAATAGTATTAAAACAAGTATATACAACTTAATACCAATGTACTGTTGAAATGTTACAGAGTTTTCACAATAGGGACGATATATTAGTTTTTAATGTAATATTCCTATGTCTATATCTGATGTAATACCAACATTAGAAGAAAATAAGAAAAGGTGATATATATTTTCAGTTCCAGTTACATACATATCATATAAAGTAAAATTAATGTTTTCATTCATAATTCACTTGAGTGATTATTATATACTTTGATTCGCATTATGATCATCATCACAAGAAAAGTAACGAAGAGGAGGAGGTTGAGGTTCTTCTGAATCTAGTGATATAGTTGTAATAGCCCTGACTATAATCGAACTGAGCATTGTTTATCTGTACAATAATGATGTATATATTATGAGTCAATCTGTCATGTATTTTCTTGTAAGTAAATGTCCTATTGTCTCCATATGATTTTGTATATACATATGTTGTGGATTTTCACTTTGGTGCTGGTGATTATGCATACTTCCCATTATTTGTGTGTTGCATGCTAAAACAATGATTCAATTTTGTCCAACAATTGTCATGGTTTCAATGATTGGTGATGGTTTAGAAGGACGTAATATATCAGCATTTGTACCAGTAGGAGAGGTATCACAATTTCCGTCATATCCAACTGAGTAACTGACAGTTAAACATAGCAATATATAAATTATGTTATGAATAATAGTAACAGTTTGTCGCATACATACAATTACATATACACAACGTAAGATCGAGATTTCACTGCAGAATTAGTTGTGTCGTTCACTAAGGTGGTTCAATAGATGACAAACCGCTAATATGTATCAGAGTATTTTGCATTTGCAAAATGACACAACTCAGTGCTGTGCAAATGGTCAACTGCAGTACATGTAGTGAATGGTACCAGAACCATGGTTCTTCAAGGACTACTTGAAGCAATAGAATGAACAGTTGAGTCAATAATTATGATGTTTACATCATTGAAATTGATTTGAGATTGTTACTATATACACTTAATCAAGTTATGCAAGGGGACTGATCATGGTATAGGGGACTACTTAAGGCATTATAGATGGTGCTAGAGGACTGTGATTGGCTGCCATATTTGGTCTTGGGGGACCATGTATGTACATATGATATAGGAGATATAGAAAATTTGACTGATTATATCAATAAATATACAAACCAAAACCACAAAATGAGAATTGTAGCAGAGTAACTTAAATATCATTAAAGTGATAATTATAATTGAGTCACTAACACTGATAAAAAAGTATATTATACTGCATTAACATTAATCACAAAGGAGGTACCATATGTCATATTCAAATGATTATTTTTAAACATACACATTTTGTAAGTCAAATGCAATGTACTATTTCTAAACATTATCAATCATAGGACATTTCTGATAAACAACCAATTTCAAACCATTTCCTTTGCATAAATATATTCATTGTTATTGTTGCTACATAGATTAATATAAACTTTAACTAACATTCTCATACACTCTATTAGTGAATTGGTTATTTACTGTGTGTTCATCTCTAACACATGAATATGCTGGATTATCTGATAATTCCACTCTTCAAAGAACAACAATTGAATGAACTAAAGTAATATATAATAAATTTTTGATATTTATATTTAAACATTCACAGAATATGTAGTATCACCTTCTTCATATGCAGGATTCCTGTTAATATCTCTCTCATGAACTATAAAGTATTAAATGAGAATAACTACATGTGTTTAAGGAATCATTCAGTATACACTATTATAATTATATAACTTAAAAGAACAGAGATATCTACAAGTGTTTATCTAGTAACACATACATGTAAGTAGTATACCTCCATCATTATCAGTTTGTATGTCTCTCCATAGTTTTCTCAATACAATAATAACAACAACAGTTACTACTAGTATTATACTAAACAGTAAGACTACCACTGAAGAGGTTATACCAGCAACTATAGGAACTGAAATATTTAGTATTTAGTCATTAAACATAATAGCTTTACAATTGTATATTATTATATTTATTTATTATATATATATATATATATAATTTTATATATAATTATATATATATTATATATATATTATAATTACATAAAGTATACATAATTGTTATGTATACTTTATATATTTTATTGCTGATCATGTGACCTGTGGCCAATCAGAATGCTGATAATGTGTCACATGATTGAACATTAAATCACTTATTGCATACTTTTGCGTGCAATAAAAAGTTAGTTATTACACATTTTGCTCACCTCTACTAATGAAGCTGCTCTAACAACAGCGGAAGTTTACCACATCATCAATAAATTACTTATAACACACTTGACAGTGCATTGTGTGTTTCAATGTAGCACTTGGGCAGTCAATAAAGGTCATGTTTACATAACGCACTCGCCTTCGGCTCGTGTATTATGTAAACTCAACCTTTATTGAGCCGCCCTCGTGCTACATTAAAACAGGTAATCACAGTAAAGTGTGTTATAACTATTATGTAATACAATATTATATAATTACTTAATTATAGAAAGTCATTATAATAATTATATACTTAATTGTTAATGAATTAGTAATGATCTAACTTGTTAGTGTATTTGGATCACTTGCTGTTAATGATGGGCTGTTAAGTATAGTATATATAGTAAAAGATCTAGAACTGGTGCTTGTAAACTGTATGGATGTCACATGATAACCTAACACACAAGAAGATCAAACTGAATAGAATTATTATACTAATGCATAACTTACTAGTCGGATCTGTTTCTACAACAGAACTAGTGGTAGTATGAATGAATGAAATATTAACAATCACTTCAAATTCAACAGTTTTTGATATCACATCACATGCTTCACTGTTAATTATATCATATACCTCGACTGTATGATATATACCATTAGGTATAGTAATATATTCAGTAACATTTTCTTCTCCTGAAGTCTTGTTGATTACATGTTCCCAGGATTTATTGTGTTCTATCACTAAACAACCATCAGCTAGAGAACCTTCAGCAAAGACGCATGTCACTGATACTAATCCATTTGATAGATCAAAAACTTTGAGATCTTGAACATGAAAAGTAGCTAAGTGATGATCGATAATAGTTATAAGAGTTCTCAATGATGTAACATAATTTACTCACTAAATGTTACACTTTGTGAGACGACTGAATTCCTGTTGAAATCATCCATAAATTCAACTGTCAGTACCTCTTCCTGTCTACTGTCAAAATATCCAGTTGTAAACTTGTGTTTCCTGTAATCAGTATCAAAACCCTCAAATTTATAACTTCTAGTATCAACAAGATCGGGTTGAAATGGATTATTACTAGTAACAATAATTGTACCAGAACATAATTTTGGAAGTTCTGTGTACATCTAAATATAATAATGATGATGAATAATTATAATAATAATTATATACAAATAAAGTTGACACAAATCATACCTCCAATTCAATAGTTGCATTACAACGATAATTATCCTCAAAGATGATATGTGTGTTTTTAATATGAAATTCATTTTCTAAGTATTTAATTACATGCATTATATTGAACAATATTGATAACTTACTTCCATAGTAATGTTGTATCATTTCAGGTGTTGAACTATAAGATACACTTACAGCTGATACACTGATATTGTACAAGTCACACGGTTCTATCTCCAGAATATATTCCAAGTCTTGTGTTGCCTCATTCACCAAAATGGTTTCATTATTCACTTCAATAATAATATTATAATGATAGTCATAATCAGATGAAAATGATGGTGGATCCCAAGTAATAATGGATGTGTTGAGTAGATTATCACTGATATTGAGCTGAAGATTAGTGACTGGTGATATACCTAGTACTTGAAATGTAGCTCCTTTAGTAACAACATCAAAAGGCTCTGATGAGACAATGGTACAACCAATATGAATATTACTATTGATTGGTTTTGCAATTATACGAAGTTCAGATGCAATAGAATCACCAATCATTGTTGTGTTAATTTCTATACCTCTTTCCTGTTTGATGTCATTATTTATTGAATTACCAGCAATATGCCAAACTAGAAGATCTCCATGGCCTTCACAATAAAATATCGAGACAGTATTAAGAAGACCTTGTGTGTCAACAGGGGATAAAGTGATGATGTCTGTGAAGTATATAATTTTTATAACATGTGATAATAATAATTAATTAATTATACTCAATTGTATATAGATATATTTCATTTTGATTAAAAAAATGTGTTGTGAGTCATTCGTCATCAATTGAATATATATAATGAATATTATAGCTAGTTGTAATTATTATTATTTTTATGTTATACATAATTATATTCCTTTTTACTAACCTACACACATAGTGAGCTTCAATAAAACAGATACTGATACAAATATTCCAAAAGTAGACAAAGGAAACATTCTTCACAACAACTGTCATCTATTGCTTCTGACCATCAAAAGGCATCAATCATGTGATTATTTTCATTATCAGTCTACTGTTTATATAGCATAATTATCTACTATATCATGACAAATCAAAAATGAGAGTGTCTGTCTTCCTGTGGACTTCATTGCTAATTTGGTCGTCTATTCAATTTTAATTATTTTTCTACATAATTATGAAGGCAGTAAAACTGGTATTAACAATTTCTCCAGATTTACTGCTGTCCTTACAAATAGTGCTCTAGTTGGTCAGGGAGATCCCTAACATCATTCTTAGAAAAAATAAATTACATATTGACAACAGTGATACTGTTATGATACTAACATAATTATGTTAAAAATACCATCAGCAGTTATCATATTCTGAGAAGAACACAGTCTTAATAATAATCTAAAACAGTTATGGGATACTATACTGTTAGACATCCAAGTGATTTGATGTAGGAAACAAACCAATGAACCTTATTAATAGAATACCAAAATATCAAATATTTTATGAAACCAGAGATCAGAACATAAGATGGTAACTACCAATACTTGATTGTATGTATACAAATCACTAAGATGAACATCAGTGTTTGACCTAAGAGTGCATTTGCATATTTTCATAAATTCCAATAGTTGAGTTGTGTTCACGTTCATTTCTGATACTAGCATAAGCTTGATTCTCTGATAATACCACTCTCTGTAACATTACTAAATGAACAAAAACAATTAATTGAAGTATTATAATTCACAAGAGTAAAAATATTACCTTGTTCATATGCTGGATTCCTGTTAATATCATCTTCACAAACTACAAAATACAATAAGAATGAGATATTCGAATTATAGCATTTATATGTATTCCTATTCATTCATGCAAAAGTCATACATATAATCATTTTATCGGATTCAGTCAAAACAATAGAAATACCTCCATTAATATTATTCTGTCTTGATCTCCTGATCTTTTTAACTATTCCAATTATAACACATAAAACAATGATCATTACTATAAATATAAATACTATTACAGTTGAAATTGTTATCACACCAACCTTAGAAACTACAGCTAGAAAAACAGAAGTGAAATAGTCATGCTACAACCTCAATGCTACATTACCAGTTGATTTTGGAATTGATGATACTTCAGTTGTAGGACTAGAAGGCACTTCATGATATACGACAGTGGTATTATCAGAGAATCAAGCTTCTGAATCAACGCTAATCTTATCATCATCTTGTATGATAGAACTGTCTGAAGTATATTGGTTGTCATATGCTGTTACAATAACAGTATATATACTACAGAGACTTAATATATCAATAGACACTTCATATTCCCATTCTATTGTCACAATATCTACTAATGCATTATCATTATCATCTTTAATGAAGACTCGATATAACAATGAATTGACATCATCAGCTACAAAAGACGGTGGATTCCGCACATCAATTGCATACTGATATTAAACAAAAGCTCTTCAACAGGTCCAATTGCTATAGATTGGTAATAAAAAAGAAAACTTTATTTCACTATTATAAAATCTAGTTACCTTTTACATAGAGATTAGCTCCAGCAGAATCAATCATAGAAGATCCAAAAATTATACATCCAATAAATAAACCATCATTTTCATATTTAGCTAATATCACAAATGTAGAATTAACGATACCAAGTGTAGTAATATCAGGATATATAGAAATGTTTCTTGATTCTTTAATCTCATCTGTTACTGGTCCCTCACTTGTTTGCCACACAAGAGTATCTCCCTCTCCTTCACAATGAAAGCTAACCCAAGCATCAAGATATGCACTCATTGATACTGGTGGATCTGTGACCTCTGAATAGATATTATATAGAAATATTGAATATGCAATCAAATTAAGATCCACTTGAGATATAATTATGTTAGTTAAAATAGCAATAACAATAGTTTGGGATTGGAATCATTTACTTGGAAAGGACAGGACTTAGATTCTTGGTTGACTGATAAGCAAGAAGTAACAAAACACAATGGCACCATTCATTTCACTAATTCAGTATGCATATACTGGTATGAAAATAGTAGCTATACCACATTATAATCAAGAATAGCACATGACAAAAACAAACTACATCTGTCTGTTTTTACAGATAAGCATATGTTGTAGTACTATACAGATATAGTCATGTATCCATATACACACATTTGTAGTGTATAATTACACTTATACATTGTAAAAACAACAATGTCAATATGACAAGTAGTTTAATGAATCATGGTGAGTAAACAGGGTTGAATTACGTATGACCATGTACGTAAATGAGACAATAATTATTATGTGTATGATTTAGAAAAATGTCTACTATCATTGTACTCCTTAGTTGTGTATCAGACTCTTGGTCTAAGAGTGTTAGCTATATAAGCTGGTTACATTTTTAGTTGAGACTGTTGCCATTATAAAGCTAATATTTAGATTGCTGTCATACAATTGCTGTTATTGATAACCTAACATATAAACCAGAATCTGTGGAACTATAACTACACTGGGAATATGAGAAACATACAATTATCAAGTGACATTGAGTGATATCCTGTAATCAGTGGAGTAATTTTAAGAACTACGTACGAATGTTATTAATAAATACAGAAGAGACTTTATATCAAACATTATAATAGAGACTAATACTCCATTAAGGGAAATAATACTACTATATATAAATGATGATTGTCAAAGGTTGTGTTGTCTTGAAAGGATTACTCCACATAACTGTATATAGTGAAACCATTAATGAGAAGTATGCTGCATGGCTGTATATGTATACTGTAAAAATTGATTAGCTGTTTTGATGGTTATATGAGCTTTACATTAATATTTATGAGAGCATCAATATTATCAAGCATGCATAACTATTATCTTCCCAATGGATAGTATTCATTAGGAACATAATAATTTCCATTATAAGCATGATCATTATGTTTCTAATTGAAAGTGTAGCTATGTCATAGATGCAGAAGTTGGACAAAAAAATGCAGGTGATATACCAAAGTAATTTGTAGAAACAATCATTAATCTTTTACAGTGATATTATAGTCTCATACATTATATAATTATATATATATATATATATATATATATAATGTGTGTATAAGCCTTATAAATCATATTCATAAATAATTTTGTTGAGCCACAGTAATTTAAATCGTATTTGTAGTTGAATCTTACATTTAACCCATATTCATACCCGAATTACTGTCACATTTTATCTATGGTGCATGTTCACAGAATATCTTTTGCATGTATTAAAAACAATAATTGTGTAATCAATATTAATTTCAGTTATAATTATACTATTAGCTTTTAAAACCAAATGATAATTATAATTGTATAGATGATATATGGAAACTGTAGAGAGAATATTAAACTAATGAATCAGATATAGTGTTTAATGTTCTATCATGACTAACATATAAACCATATCTACTAATAATAGCATATTGTACTCCACCTACAGGAGCAGATAATCTATGTGGGTGTGATCTATGTGTCTGAGGTGATGAACTGAGATCCTGAAAATTATTGAGATTCTGTAATCATTGTAGTGCATTTTATAGTATACAAGTGATTGAGTGATGTCCTGAAATTAGTGGAGTAATTTTTATAATTATAAACACATTTTATTAGAATGAGGTTTCAAAAAGAGGAGGCATCTGGATCATGAGACTAAATAAAGTCTAGTTGGAGTGTCTCAACCTATGTTCATACTAGTATCAAACTATTTTCTCTAATATTTTAGTGTTGGAATCAAAAGTGAATTCAAATCTGCTGAAATGTCACTAGTTCAATACTTTATACTTAAATTCTAATCCTCTAATCTATTTCAGCTCATCTAGGTATACTATACGACATGACTTACAATAATAACACTTTGTGGTCTACTGTGATTCTCATTAGCTTTTCTTCATACGGGGGTGGTCCCTTGGGTAAAACTGGTAATGCTAATGGATTCATTGCTGCCCATGCAGATAGTATTCCAGTTAGTCTGAGAGATCCCTGAGATGATAATTAGAAGCCAAAAATCAAACTAGATAAATATAAAATGAATATTACAGGGCTTGAATGAATGTTGCAATTGTGACATTTGAACATTTAAACAGGCATGTTGCTGCTTAAAATGCATATTTAATGAGTTGTTGATGAGCGCCATTTTTTGCTGCAAAATGTTTCTGATACTTTAAGTAGTGTAGAATGCAACTTGAAGTAAGAAAATAGTTAGACCATTAAAAAACCTGTGTATTAATGATTTTAAACCAACCAGCATTTAGCATTGTTTTTATTTATCAAACTCTTTATAAATTTAATGCTGGATATACTACAAAACACTAATGTTTGTTAAGCTATATAATTGCAAAAAAAAACATGGCTAATAATTTAGGAAACTTTCCAAACATCCATATTTCATGCTGGAATGAATTTTCTCAATGTTCTTTTAGCAATACTGGTACATGTTCAAATTGAGAAAACCCATTATGGCCTAGAGTATGCTGGACTATAATTATGAAATTATGGGTTTGTCTCAAGTTCAAACCAATGACAAGAGTGTATATCAGGTCATGATTATAGACATGACTATAACTTATTAATTATACAAATGGTGTGCTCAGATCATTGTTTATATTTAACGTGTGTTACTATGTGGTCGTCACGAAAACACTACAAAATGTTTCCCTGGCAACCATTTAATAACACACCAAGTGTAAACATTTAACAGTGAAATAGTAAGTAATGATCTCACACAAGACAATCCTCAATTCATAACTTGCTATCGTTGCTACAGAAACATAGCCAAATGTTTTCATGGCAACCATTCAATAACATGCCAACTGTGCACTATTTAACACCGAGTACTAGTGTATTAATTAATAGTATTAGTGCACTATTTAACACCGAGTACTAGTGTATTAATTAATAGTAATATTGCACTATTTAACACCGAGTACTAGTGTATTAATTAATAGTAATATTGCACTATTTAACACTGAGTACTAGTGTATTAATTAATAGTATTAGTGCACTATTTAACACCGAGTACTAGTGTATTAATTAATAGTAATATTGCACTATTTAACACCGAGTACTAGTGTATTAATTAATAGTAATATTGCACTATTTAACACCGAGTACTAGTGTATTAATTAATAGTATTAGTGCACTATTTAATACCGAGTACTAGTGTATTAGTATTAATAGTAATAGTGCACTATTTAACACTGAGTACTAGTGTATTAGTAATAGTGTTATTTGATCTTATTACTTTTGCTTTAGTTCGACAAAAGTAACTACTTTTAGTTATAGTTATAGTATGTCTGGTTTCTGAAACGTTTAGTTTAGTTCTAATATTAGGCTTACTAAAGGGGTTTTAGTTTTAGTCAACTAACTAAAAGTGCCCATTATTGGCCAATTTTCATATTAGTTAGTTATAGTTATTACAATAGACTTGTAATTTAGTTATAGTTTAGTTAACTAAAAGTCAAAATACTTTACTAAAAGGGGTTTTAGTTCACTAGAACTTACACAAAATAATCCTTATTTCATAACTTACTGTTGTGTATGGAGAGTGTATGTTATCTGACTCATTTGATAAATTTTCTCTTCTGGTTAAACTAGTTCTTGATTCAGTACTATAAAAAGAAGAATAAAATTATGATATCATTGTACTAGTGAATGTTACGTTATAGTTATAGAATACGCATGTGGTCTATTACTGAAATATCCTAGCAACGTAGTCTCGCGTAGCCAGCCCCTCCCACTCTAAACGAAGCGGCGCGGGAGGACCTATTAGCATACTATATATATATATATATATATATATATATAGTCTATATGTGTATTATATAGCATGGTTTAGAGGTCTATATGCGAAATATAAACCTGGTGGCGAGGGAGTTTTGTGAAGATATATCCAGAGGGCCGTAGGCCCGAGGGATATATCTTCACAAAACTCCCAAGCCGCCAGGTTTATATTTCGCATATAGACCAATGAACCATGCTATATAAAATATATTTCATGCAAACATTATTTTACCTGGCTAAAGAGTCCATTTTGACACACCTACTACGTTCATGAGCATGCGCACATTATGCAAAAAAATATAAACCTGTTTTGAGGGTTATATACAAAATATAAACTTTGTGCGTTAATTAGAATATAGGAAAAACGCATGTAATTCGAGGCACAGAAATATAGTCATAATATATATATATAATGTGGCTCTATCATGCTTTGATGAACAAATACTTGATCAGTGGGTGACACTGACAGATAAACTGTATTACGTTCCAGTGGTCAATAAAGTTTGTTAAAGACAAGCACCATATAGTGTGAACAGGAGTGTATCTAAATCTTTGTCTCTTAGCTTGTATCAATTCATGAATGTCTTCATCACTAGTTGAAGCACAAATACTTGACATGACTGTCCTTTACTGTTTATTACCTGCCATACCGAGACTCAATTGTACAGAGCACTAATGATTGGGTTCTTCTTCACGTAAACAGTTGCTGCATTACATCATACATTCTAGACAGTATTATTGTATGCTGCTTTGTTACTATATATAGTGGGTAGGTTGGACCTGTGGTTTGGCTAGTACGTATATAGTGAAATTCGTGGATTTGAATTTGTTAGGTCAGTTGTGTTATAACTACATGTGGCAATTTCTGTACAGACTTTATAACTAATTTTACTATCATTATTCATTTCTTATAACATACCAACATTCCGTTGTTTTCTTTTTCGTTTCTTTGCAACAAGAACAATGAGGATAATTAACATTAATACAAATACCACAACTACACCAATAGCTATAGATAAAACAAGAACCAGTGATTATAATCACATTATCACATGTATGTATGTATATACGTATGTGTGTATGTATGTATGTCTGTATGCATGTATATATGTATGTGTGTATGTATGTATGTATGTGTATATGCCATTTAGGATAACAATATTTTCCCAGTATTATGATAATACATGAGAGAATTGTGAAAACTGAAAAATCAGGAATCCAACTAGTTCTTATTAAACTAGCTTGTTAATTCAGTATATTCATTTGATAAACTTTCTGTTCTTATTAAACAAGTTTGTTGATTCAGTATATTTATTTGATAAACTTTCTTTTCTTATTAAACAAGTTTGTTGATTCATTATATTCATTTGATAAACTTTCTTTTCTTATTAAACAAGTTTGTTGATTCAGTATATTCATTTGATAAACTTTCTTTTCTTATTAAACAAGTTTGTTGATTCAGTATAATAATTATTCATTTGATAAACTTTCTTTTCTTATTAAACTAGCTTGTTAATTCAGTATATTCATTTGATAAACTTTCTGTTCTTATTAAACTAATTGTCGATTTAGTAGTATTAAAACAAGTATATACAACTTAATACCAATGTACTGTTGAAATGTTACAGAGTTTTCACAATAGGGACGATATATTAGTTTTTAATGTAATATTCCTATGTCTATATCTGATGTAATACCAACATTAGAAGAAAATAAGAAAAGGTGATATATATTTTCAGTTCCAGTTACATACATATCATATAAAGTAAAATTAATGTGTTTATTCATAACTCACTTGAATGATTATTATATACTTTGTTTGCATTATGATCATCATCGCAAGAAAAGTAACGAAGAGGAGGAGGTGGAGGTTCTTCTGAATCTAGTGACATTGTTGTAATAGCCCTGACTATTATTGAACTGAGCATTGTTTATCTGTACAATAATGTTGTATATATTATGAGTCAATCTGTCATGTATATATTATGAGTCATTCTGTAATGTATTTTATTGTAAGTAAATGTCCTATTGTCTCCATATGATTTTGTATATACCTAAGTTGTGGATTTTAACTTTGGTGCTGGTGATTATGCATAGTTCCCATTATTTTTGTATCGCATGCTAAAACAATGATTCAATTTTGTCCAACAATTGTCATGGTTTCAATGATTGGTGATGGTGTAGAAGATGTAATATATCAGCATTTGTACCAATAGGAGAAGTATCACAATTTCCATCATATCCTACTCAGTAACTGACAGTTAGACATAGCAATATATAAATTATGTTATGAATAATAGTAACAGTTTGTCGCATACATATAATATACATATACAACATAAGGTTGAGATTTCACTGCACTGCAAAATTAGTTGTGTCGTTCACTAATGTGGTTCTATCGATGACAAACCGCTAATATATATCAGAGTGTTTTGCATTTGCAGAATGACACAACTCAGTGCTGTGCAAATGGTCAACTGCAGTAAATGTAGTGAATGGTACCAAAAAACAATGAAGTCCAGAACCATGGTTCTTCGAGGACTACTTGAAGCAATAGAATGAACAGCTGAGTTGATAATAATTATGATGTTTACATCATTGAAATTGATTTATAAATGTTACTGCATGCACTTAATCAAGTTATCCAAGGGGACTGATTAGATGGTGCTAGGAGACTATGATTGGCTGCCATATTTGGTCTTGGGGGACCATATATGTAAATAATTATAATATAGGAGATATAAAAAAATTATTACCGTTTCAATCAGTAGGCATACAAACTAAAACCAGAAAATGAGAATTATGGTAGAGTAACTAAAATATCATTGAAGTGATAATTATACTAACACTGATAAAAAAGTATATTATACTGCATTAACATTAATCACAAAGGAGGTACCTTATGTCATATTAAAATGATTATTTTTAAACATTCACATTTTGTAAGTCAAATGCAAAGTATTATTTCTAAACATTATCAATCATGGGACATTTCTGATGCTCTGGATAAGTATATTCATTGTTATTGTTGCCACATAGACTAACTGACATTCTCCATCAGTGAAATGGTTATTTATTATGTGTTCATCTCTAACACATGAATATGCTGGATTTTCTGATAATTCCACTCTTCGATGAACAACAATTGAACGAACTACATGAAATATGTTTTTCATAATATTTAAAGCATTCACAGACCATGTAGTATCACCTTCTTCATATGCAGGATTCCTGTTAATATCTCTCTCGTGAACTGTAAAGTATTAAAAAGTGAATAACTACACATGTAGAAGGAATGATTTAGTATACACTATTATAAATGAACAAAGATATCTACAAGTGTTTATTCAGTAATATATACATGTAGATAGTACCTCCATCATTATCACTTTGTGTGCCTCTCCATAGTGTTTTCAATACAATAATAACAACAACAGTTACTACCAGTATTATACTAAACAGTATGACTCCTAGTGAAGAGGTTATACCAGCAACTATAGGAACTGAAATATTTAGTATTTTAGTATAATAATAATAATCATAAACATATAGCTTTATAATTGTATACTATTTATACTATATATATATAATATCATTGATATATAATTATTATAATTAAAGTTTACATAATTGTTATGTATACTTTATATAACAATATTACTTAATTATAGAAACTCATTATAATACATATTTATTTGATAATAATGATATTGGTAATAATTAATCTAACCTGTTAGTGTATTTGGATCACTTGCTGTTAATGATGGGCTGTTAAGTGCAGTATATATAGTAGGAGATCTAGAACTGGTGGTTGTAAACTGTGTGGATGTCACATGATAACCTAATAACAAAAAGATTGAAAAGAATAAAATTAATAATCCATTACTCACTGGTTGGAGATGTTTCCACAAAAGAACTAGCAGTAGCGTGAATGAATGAAATATTAACAATCACTTCAAGTTGAACAGTTTTTGATATCATATCACATGGTTCGCTATTAACTATATCATATACACTGACTGTATGATATATACCATTAGGTATAGTAATATATTCAGTAACATTTTCTTCTCCTGAAGTCTTGTTGATTACATGTTCCCAGGATTCATTGTGTTCATTAATAAATATCACTAAACAACCATCAGCTGAAGAAACTTCAGCAAAGACACATGTCACTGATACTAATCCATTTGATAGATCAAATACTTTGAGATCTTGAACATGAAAAGTAGCTAAGTGATGAACGACAATAATTATGAGTTCTCAATGAGGTAACATAATTTACTTACTAAATGTTACACTTTGTGAGACTACAGTAGTCATATTGAAATCATCCATAAATTCAATGGTCAGTACTTCTTCCTGTCTACTATTAAAATATCCAGTTTTAAATTTGTGTTCCATAGAATCCATATCAAAACCCTCAAATTTATAACTTCTAGTATCAACAAGATCAGGTTGAAATGGATTATTACTTGTAACAATAATTGTACCAGGACATAATTTTGGAAAATCTGTGTACATCTAAAAAAATATTGATGATCAATAAATTGATAATTATTATTGCACATGTACATGTACATGTATTAAGTTGACAAATCATACCTCCAATTCAATAGTTGTATTACAACGATAATTATCCTCAAAGATAATACGTGTGTTGTTAATATGAAATTCATTTCCTATGTACATGTAGTTACATGTATTATAATGAAATTTATTTGATAACTTACTTCCACAGTAATGTTGTATCATTTCAGGAGTTGAACTATAAGATACATTTACAGCTGATACACTGATATTATACATGTTACATAGTTCCATCACCAGAACATACTCTAAATCTTGTGTTGTGTTATTAACCAAAATGTATTCATTATTCACTTCAATAATAATATTATAATGATAGTGATTATAAGATGAAAATGACGGTGGATCCCAAGTAATAATGGATGTGTTGAGTAGATTATCGTTGATATTGAGTTGAAGATTAGTGACTGGTGATATACCTAGTACTTGAAATGTAGCTGCTTTTGTAACAACACCAAAAGGCTCCAATAAAACAATTGTACAGCCAATAACAATATCATTATTGATAGGTTTTGCAGTAATACGAAGTTCAGATGCAATAGAATCACCAATCATTGTTGTGGTAATTTCTATACCTCTTTCCTGTTTGGTGTCATTATTTATTGTGTTACCCTGAACAGTCCATTGGAGCAGAACTCCATGACCTTCACAATAGAATATTGATACTGTATTAAGTAGACCTTGTGTGTCAACAGGAGGTATAGTGATGATATCTGAATAGGGGAATGAATTAGCTAATAGCTGTATTCTACCTGAACAGATAACTTTTTTGTGAACTTGTAACTGTACAGACTGGTTCCCAGGTGGATTAAAATGAATGAACAATGACATAAGGCAAGAGAAAATCTCCCTGTTGAGGTTAATTACACATTCTATAATATTCAAACACCACTATTATTATATACTCTTTCATTATCAAATAATGCTCTCCAGCAAGACAGCGAGGTCAAGGTTATTATGCGATTCATACACTAAGATCCTACAGCACCTTAGACTTACACCATGATCAAATTACTTAATTTAATTTGATACATAGATACATGTGTATCTCTTAATGTTTTCAATTGTTTCTTGATAGAGTTAGTTATCTCTTCTAATGAATCACTTCTACATATTCAGAGAAAGCCACACTTCAGAAGAGCCAATCCCTCCTACTGGTCTCCACATTAGTGTTCTTTCTTCTTGGAAGACTAACACAGCCTTCCTTCTAACTTTCTTATCTACAAAAAATTATGATCTTCCATTTTGCTGGTCAGAGGCTGGCAACATAAGCCTAAAGTTGTGCAGCTGCAAAAGGTGATACTGAACTGTAATAAAGCAGATCAAAGCCAAGTATTCATTTTTTGATAACTAACACTATTGTTAAGTTACTATAACTATTTTATTCAAAAGAAAAAAAAACGTGATTTGGAATATTGTAGTACAATCCCAATGCAGTGTGGCAAGTTGTCCTATGGAATCCCTGCTAAAAATATGTAACAAGAGCTAAACGAATACCTGTACCATATAGCCCTAAATTTTCGTAGGCTATATACATGTATTTTGTGTTTTTCATGAAAACAGACAAACTTCAAAAAATTTTATTCCTGAAAATAATAGTCACACCCACCACGTGAGCATTTTTGGTGAATATGAATCTTTTTATTGTGAAATAGTTGAATATCGTCAAAACACGAAATTTAACCTGCAAACATTTAGGGCTATATGGTAATGGTATGCACTATTTCTTGGCTGTCCCGAACTTCCCCCTCAAGCAAAGGAGCTTGCCTGAGAGACTAATAAGGCAACATATGACTACTCAATCATACACATAGAATGACTACAAACATGAAAATAATTAAACAGTTGCAAACATAAAGCTAACTGAAAATATATAGTACAATACTTATACTCCATTCCACCTTTCTAGTTGCAACACTGGAATCAACCCTGGGTCCTTGACTATCCATAATAATTATTTAATTAGGCTCAACTGAAAATAGTATATATATATATATATATATATATATATATATATATATATATATATATATATATATATATATATATATATATATATAATATATATATATATATATATATATATATACTTCTCTTACCAACAGCCTTTGAATAATATACAAATAATAAAAGAATACTCTGAATAGACGAGTACAACTTCATCATGATGACCGAACTGCCTCGAAGGCTCGAACCAGGCAAGTTTCGTCCTTAACTTTTGAAATATAAATTACACTATGGCTTGACTAAGCTTGAATCACGTGATACAAGCTGAATCACGTGATTCAAGCTTAGTCAAGCCTTACTGCCTTAGTGAACAAAGCTAGTTTAGCGAAGGGGCTGGCCCGCGAGACTAGTTTCGAGTTTGCGCCAAAAATAATGCAATCTATCCTGAAATCGTGTTTCAAGTCTCAAATTTATTGCAATTGCTTTCGCAATTTAACACGTGTGACATACATATAAACGGAGGACTTTCTAAAGGCAGCTGTAAGTATACTAGAGGATTTACCACGATTATGCAATATGAAATACTGAGACTGGGAAGGTCCTAGACAGTGATACTGATGAAGTTGTTGTCCCAAATGTACCATGTCATCTCAATGACTACAAGTTCCAAGCCTTAGGAGAAGTTTTAGATCCTTTATGGTGTTTAAATTGCTCATGAATTTGTGTATGAAGCTGTTAGAACTTTTCAGTGAAACCATCATGAGTTTCTATGCTATTCATTTTTGTATTGCTTCATTCTTGTTTATTAATAACACTTATGAAATTAACAATGAATAATATAGATTAAACAAAAGTTTGGAATACATAGCAGAAAAGAATTCAGATTTGCTCCTAGATCCTAGATCCTTAGAGTGGAAAGGGCGTGTTCATGTACAACGTAATTATTCAGGGCGTGTTCTTGTACTGCAATAGCGCTAGCGAGCGATTGCAAAAGCGAATAGCGATTTCAAGCAATAGCGATTGCAAAAGCAATAGCAATTTGAGACTTGAAACATGATTTCAAGTCTGATTTCAAGTCAGATTGCAATTCGTCATTATTTTTGTCCTACTTGGCGGAGTTAGCGCTCCATACCACTTACTATTTTCATAACGTGACCGCATATGAATTATTCATTGGGCAATTTGACATCTTTGCCAGCTCACACCTGTACCTGCCGCTTAACCGCCATTTTGCGTGCAGAATAGGGCGTGGTCTCCAGGCAAAGGCGACGCGAGAATGCCAAGTCAAGTATGCAAAAAAAAACTAACTACACAATAAGGACAACAAAGTTTTTAAAGACTTGAAGATTTGGAATTTGGATTTCAGACAATCTTCTAAACAATAATGAAATTGGTACCTCTTCAGCATGGATTCCAAATGTTGGTTTCCCAAGCACATTCAATTTTGTAGTATCTGCATGGATCTTTTCTGTATGGATATTACTTATAACACATACAATATATCCTCCCATTACACCACTTTAATTACATTTTATACAAAGTATTCTCTTTTTGAACCATTGTCAATACTAACTTTCACAAACATAATTTATGGTCCTTCCTCTATAATACACCTGAGGTATATTATGCTACATTAATATCATAATCATGTTTACCTGCAGCCTTTGTAAATTTTAAAAGTAAAAGCTCCATGAAAATCAATAATGTTTTCCAAAACGTGCAGACTGCGATAACATTGAACTTCATTCCTGCCGGAAGCGGCGCCTAGGCGCCAGGTGAACTATCAGTTGTTGTCACATAAAGCGGTTTTTATACATGTAATTGCATGCATCGTGAATGTGATTAACAGCTATATATAATTATATGCTCGCCTGGTTTTCAAACAGTTCAGAGTTCTAGCTGGAAAGAGAATTAATATTGCTAGTATAATTATAGCTTCTGAAAATTAGGTAAAATATCAGCACACTTCAAGGACTTGCTTTTATTCTTACTACATATAATCGATAACAATTAAACTATTGAGTTGTAACAGAGTGTGTCTATGAATTTGAATTAAGTCATCAATTTATTAATAGTCATTAATTACAATAATAGTCCAACAAAAGTATTATAATAGAGTCAAGTCATACATACATGCAAGCGGTCTGATATGATTACACACACAACAGAATTAACATCACATGACATTGCTATTATACTGACAGAAAGTATTTGCTATGGCGGTGCGGACATTAAGAGAGGAGGGGGGCGGGGGGCGGAGAATTACTTCCAGTTCTGGGAAGAAAGGTATTTATTTATACTTAGTATCAAGTAGTATTTTGAATACATAGTAAAATTTTATAATTATGTAGTAAAAGAGCTAGTATGACAATAATAACTCCCAGATTGCAATTTTTAGGGGTCTAAAATCAAACTTTTCCTGGGGGGCAAGCTCCCAGACCCCCTACAACTATGGAAAATATACCATCTCCCCTATCTCGAATCTTGAATCCGCTCCTGATTAATCACATTACCTTTTGGATATGCCTTATTATAATCAGTGTGTTTGTGTATGATCTTCACTGCTCTATATCAGAGTGGACAGCACCATAAATAGATTAAAAGGAGATAATATAGACATGGGAATTGCTCGTTTAATTAAACAACTTGCTTACATATACATACAATGTATGTCTTAAAAAAAATAGACATGGAATATGTATATAGGCAGCTATTTGCTGTGATTAGCTATATAAAAGAAATGACATCAGATATCGCTTTCCTATTATGATGAAAGAAATCTGCTACTACAGTCTATTAAATTAAATTCATTAGTTCCAATAACCTGATCAATATTATCATCAAAACAAATTCACAATTTCACAGTAACAGTTTTGTACACATCCATATATGGACATTATCTACTGGATTAAGTACTTTTTCTTGTGATCTTAGCTAGTACATATAATTACGTCGTTCGTATATATAATTATATACACAGATGTTTTTATTTGCTAATTGAAATAACACATCATGCATAAATTATTATTAACTTAACTTAATTAAAATAATCTAACTTTTACGGTGTACGACTTGTGCATGAATTTGGAGGGCAAAGAATTATTTTGAAAAGCCTTTGTGGTTAGACAGAGACATCAGAAATATTTGGGATTATTCCCCAGCAAAAAAATAATAGAAAATAAGTCTTATTATGCTTTCGAAGAAGAAATATTGGTTCAAACATTTTCATTCCAAAAATTGGAGAATGAATGCATGATAGACTGCTCCCTTGAGTGTGACAATGTGTTTTCATTGGAGGAGTTACATGTGTGGGATATGCCACTGAAACATCTGATCATTCTCTGATTCAACAATTAACCTTTTCATCATATAGCTACTGTTTGTTCTTCATTTCAACTCTCCAGAATGATGCTGAATTAATGCAGAAATCCTCAAGCCCATGAACTAGCCCTGTGGTGATGGTTTGAAAGAAAGACAACACCTTGAGATTCTGTGTCAATTATTGATACCAGAAGGAATATCTTTCCACTGCAAAGTATATATGATCTGCTTGATTAGTTAACAGGAAAGCTTACATTGGACACCAAACGAGTTTAATAGCATGCAAGTTAATTGTATCTTACAACATGTTGTTGAAGAGAGAGAGTGTGTATTGATATATATACTTCAAATAATTCATTAACAGAAAGTGGTGTTACACAAATACAAAAAAGTGGGCTTCGCATACAATGGGATATGAAATCATTTCTTATTATCTGTCTTATCTTCTTTAGTTTCTCCTCCAGATTTTTTTTCTTCCACTGTGCCCTTTTCTTCAACAAAATCTGTAATATTAAGGTTTTATCATTAAAAAGTTTCAAATGTTTTAAATGTTATAGCTCAACTATGAAATGTATGAATACAATTTAAATATACGCCTCCACAAAATTATCAATGAATATGGTTATACACCTAATTATCAGGATTCATGCTATTTAGCATCCCTGTGGCTTCACCCTCAGGATCTAGATAGCATGAATCCTTTCAAGTAGGTGTGTAACTAAACTCCATGGAAAGCAATTATAGGGGATGGCCCTGTGGGCTATAAAAACAATAATTAGCAAAGGCTATAATAAGCTTCACACAATGGCATAGGAGCTGTAGCAGCCGTAGCGGCATTGGCCAATACACTTTTGACTCACCTCATTAATTATTCATAATTTTTCAATACTTAATTTTTTTGTAGCACTGCCGTAGTGGCAAACTTGAAGTGTATTATTCAATATTCATAATTATTTTACGTAATAGTAATTAATAAAGACCACCTGGTCTTCACACTTGAATAATTACAAGTTGGAATGGGATCATGAAAGCAGTGAGAGATCTTTACCAAACAAGCCTCATCAACTGCTCAATTTTCCATTCCCAAAGAGGGAGTTTAGACAAAAGGATGTCTCAAAGAGAATCATAATTTGTCAAGCTTAACTAACTAATATTGAAAGACTTGCTGTGCTGTTTACTAAGGTTTTATTTTCAGATCTGTGGATTTTTTGGAGATTTTTTCTCTCTAGCTAAACAAGTTAATATAAACCGAACAATTTAACACTAAAGAGTTAACAGAACTATCAAAAGGGATCTATGGCTCTTGCACACATTTCATATCAGCATGTTTTTAAAAAAAAACTAAACCCAATGATGAAACTTTTTGCTGTACTTATAATAAATCGTCATATAATTTCAGTTAGATTCTAATATCTTATGAATAATTAAGGAAGGAATGTTTACTGTGTGCTTTGCTCGTAATTCTTTAAATTGGTATCACTAATACTTCCTATGTTACAGATACATGTAGATTGTCCTATATGTTGGTGGGTTCGTACATGTAAATGCATTCAATTGAAAAATAAGATGATCTAATGATAGAAACTGTATTTAAACTAACCATCATCTTTTAAGTGTTCATATATCACATCTTTATAAACTGGAGGTGAGTCCTATGTATATAAAACAACATTATGATAGCTGCAAAGGACATGCACAATACTTGGCGTAAGATTCAACCACACTGACAAAAAAGGGTTAGCTTTACTAATTTAGTGATTTCAACTGAAAAATATACCTTAAGTGGATAATAAATGTACCAATTCTATAGAACCATTGCCACAAGTATACGTAACTATGGAAGTTGAATCTTGCTATGGCAGGTAAGAAAAAATGATCAAATTACAAACATCTCAAGCATTCTTATTCCATTTACATGTAAAGCAATACTGACATTCACAATTTGGCTGAGATTTAACCACACCCCTAGGGTTTTATACAACACGGATGTTGAAAGGTAGTTTAATTGCTTACATCATTAAGTAAATTCAATTAAGTTGCCTAGCAACTGTTGCTTGGGAATATAACGCTTTCAACACCATGAATATAGTTATAACCACGTGATAAAAAGTAACATTGCTGAAAGGGTCAAAGAAGCAGTTTCGCTTTGTTTTTTGTTATATCTTTCTACGATATTCTATTCCCATGTTATGCACTCAGACTTTTCACCCAATTAGGAGTACAGAAAGGATAGTTACCAAGACCCTGAAGTTTTTCAGTGGATTACAGGTATTTAGAGTTATTCTATTATACGTAAGAGATAAAAACAACACGAGTCTGTTTTGCCACTTATTTTTAATACTCTTTTATGAAGCTTATAGTATTATGCTTACTTATTGAATTACTGCTTTAGCAAGAATGATTGTGAATCATAATAATGATTATAACAATGATGGAATAATTAGTTGGTAATCATAGTAGTAAGATTACTCTCTAGTTCTCTTTTTTTTTCACTGATAGATTATCCATGGGTTCAAGTTAAGATGAAACGAGGGCAATAACGAGAGTAAATATGGACACACAAACACAAGTGATCCTGTTTTATGGCAGTCGCTAGCCAAGAAACACTTCAAACCAAAAACAATCGAGGTAATGGTTGTTACTACACTACCATTGATGCAAGATAGAAAAGTTACTTAGCTCCACCTACAGGTATGTGCACGTGCATTCTTGCAAAGCCTCATGTATTAAACACGTGATAGAGGTGATTCAATACGTTTTCACAAAGAGACTTTAGAGGTAGACTTGAGAACTTCTTCATTGTTTTTTAAAGGAAAACAGAGAATAATATCTAAGATATATATACAAATTATACATATCTTTCATTGATATTCTTGTTTTGTCTTTTAGGATATAAATTTCTAACAGTTTTAATGCCCATAAATGTTTTTAAAATTTATATGTGTATTCCATGTAACAAAAGTATTGTTTGTTTCATACATAAACTTTATTATATTAAAAAAATTGTAGTGCTTTGTATTACTTTGCCACGCAGGCGAGGGTCCCATCCCGACGGCGCTCGTTGATTCTGTAATTGTCGAGTTGGGAAAATTTCTACAACAATGCTCCATAAACGTTAAAACAGTCTATTGTAGAAGTAAGTAGTAGCGAGAGTGCTTATTAATATTATCATTGTTAACTTATTATTTTCTTCTTTACAGTGTATCTGTAGCTGAACCCAAGATATCGGCAGTCCCGGATGGTCCCAATGATTACTCTGGCCTGTTGAAGTTAAATGGTTATAGTTGTTTTACATTCTTTTAAGAACTCCTCACAAGAACACAACATCCCTGCATTATGAATATGTTCTTCACATATTTTGCATAGTTTCTTTGCTATAGAATGGGTCTCCATTGAGAATTAATCTACTGCATAGTAATTGTCAAATTTCTCTTACTTATAGAAAAGTGGCAATATAATTTTACATTATAGTGTTCATTTCACCTTCTTTCTATTATAATCTGTGTTCAATATACCTGTAAAAACTTTGTGGTTTCTGATAATCTGCTCCAAAGAGCAGGAAGCTGGCTTGGTTTGAAAACTATGTGCAGTTGTAAGTCCTGCACACAACTTTTATTTGATAATGCGCAGTTGAGGTCAAGTTGCCAAGGAGAAGGTATTTGTAATGCTGGAATGTTAATAGATCACGAATACTTTTAGAAACAAGGGAACACCCCTAGTAACATATGGACTGTTGCTAAGGTATAAAATGCGCTGAGTGTGTACCATAAATAATTCAATTATGGACTAAGTTTCCAATGAAAACACCTGTGACAAGGTCTTTGTTAGGGGGTGGGGATGGGGGGTTGGAGGGGAGGGACAATCAATCATGTGAAATGAAATAACTGTAAACATAAACATACAATGAACACAATCTTTTTACTTGTATGATTTCTTGGGTTTTGACATCATTGAATATATGTTCATCTTTTTCGGAGGTTTCTAATAGTGTTGGCTTCTTATCATTGGACACTTCAGCAAGTTCCAAACTCGTTGATGGAGGTGTGTCTACATTATTGACTGATGGAGATGTAGGCATATTCTATTATTAGAAATGATATAAAAGTAGCTCTTCTGAGGTTGCTTCTGGTGGCTACTGAGGCCATAACTGTAAACATAAATACACAATGAAAATTCTTGCTTACCTGTTGGATTTCTGGGATTTTGACATCATTGGGAATAGGTTCATCCTCTTTGAAGATTTCTGATAGTGTTGCTTCTTCAGCGACAGAGTGTCTAACTGTCATCTTAGGAGAATCATTAGACACTTCATCATTCAAATTCTCGTCACTAGGTGATGGAGGAATGTCTTTATTATTGACTAATGCACATCTGGGCGTATCCTATTATTAGAATTAATAATTATAATTATATAATCATAATATTATTGTCAACTAAACCATTTATGGGTATAATAACTATAAAGTTATTATTATGACCAATGACATTCACGTTTGTGATATCATTACATAAATATTGTTATATCACATATTTTCTCAGAGCTATTATATAATACATGTATTTAGCATTTTATTGATAATATTCATTTTAGTGTTATCATTACATAAATGTTGCATCACTATTTTAATAGTTCACATAAGTATGAAATATCACTAGAATACTCCCATGCAAAGATTGAATGGGTACTTGTCATAGATCTGTCACCTATACTTTTAGTAATTTGCATACCAGAAGCTAGCTCGACATTCCCTAAAACTTTTAATTGGAGTCTGAAACTACATTACTGACTTCACTGTACTGTATTAACTCAACTACATACAAGAATAATAAAAAACATTTTCAACAAAATGAAACCAGATATTTCAGCTCATCACTTGCAATTGAAATGTATAGGCGGCCATTTTTTTGTCGAGTCATCCCTACATAGAGCTACAGTACTCTCTGATACTATAACAATTTTTATAGCCTGTTACCATGTTGTTGCTTTTGCACATTGGAAGTTATAGACTGGTTTATAACTTCCCAGTTTCGCAGATGCTGTAACCAAGGTATCAGTGTCGCACGTGCGTAAATTAGAAAACTGTGTGGGCGGGGCATTATCAGAAACAAATGTTCTTAGCTCAATAACTCTTGCATTTACAAAATTCAATATTGTAATTTCTTTTACTGGAGAGTTGAAGCGTTAAGAAAACTACAAATGTGAAATTCATGCTTCGGTAGTTGCAGAAAGACAACAAGGCGAGTGTATGAAACGTTCAGGGCAACGCCCACACTCTGGCTAAGCTTCATAAGTTCAGTGTTTTTAACAACACATGCTTCTAACTTGTTTGAATGTATAAAAGAACTTGTAAGAAAGCCATACATATCAACATTATCCTTCGTTAGTTGCTGGAAAGTAGGAAGGTGAGTGTTTGAACTGAAGTGGGTGGCTATAAATCAGTTATAGAATGAGAACGCGGTCTATTTTACTAAAATATAATCCTGCACACTCGGGAGTGCCACCCTCATTGCTAGGGATTATATTTCAGTAATAGACCTCGTGCGTATTATATAACTATAACTTCAAGGATAAAGACATATTAACTCACTACATGAACATTAAATATTATATTATTACATAATGCCAAATTTTGAAAAGGAATTTATTGCACCAATAAAAATTTCAGTAACAACATTAACTAACTCAGTGATGAACAGTTACATCCTAAGCCATAGTGGCTGCTAGTTTGTTGTGTTTGCTTGTTAACTATATTTTTACACCTTTAGCTAGCATGCTAGATACATGTATTTTCATGTACATTAGTAAATATGCACCACACTTGAAAATTGTTATCATTATGTGAGTGTGCATTTTTCATATTTTGCTGAAAGCGTAGATGTATAGGATATATCCCTGCTAGAGGTAAGTAAGGTATGGGCTTATACCACCTGTGGGAAGTATGACTGACTACACCCTCTATCACATTCTGATATACCTTCCTCCCAAGAAATATATGTGATTTATAAAATGGCAAAGTCCTTATAAGCAAAGTCTTTACGGAGAGGAGACAGACTAAAAACCAACACTTAGTTAACCATTTTTTTATGTAGGCTGTAAAAATTGAACAAGGTATAAACATTTAAAGCATGCATGCATGGTGTAATTCCACAACATAATTATTGAAGCCGGGTTACCATAACATCAACACACAGTCACACACACACACACACTATGGTTGATTTTCTTCTACATGTAAATTATATCTATTGATATTTTGTTCAGTAACTATTTTATGGCTTACAGGGCCATTCCTATGATTACTTTCCACGGGGTTGAATCTATATAATCAGTGGCGGATCTAGAAATTTAAGAAGGAGGTTTCTAAAATGAATAGCGTGCGAAGCGCGCAAAAATTTTTTGCTCATTAATTATTCATGAGAGGTGTGGTGACTTATTTTCTAATTATAACTTCCTTTTTCGGGCGATATATAAGCATATCGGTAAGATATGCATACTTACTATAAGTTAATAACTTAGTGCTGGCGATCATGATTTATTATACTAAATGTTTGATGAAACAAAAGCATCAGATTCACAACCAGACCATAGATATAATATCTATGACCAGACTGAGTGAAAGAAGAAACCAGACTTCACTGCAGTCCTGACGACTACTGTTATTGGCAATCATCTGATTCATACATCAGACTTTTGCAGACTAGCAACATCATAACTGAAGTACACATGTAGTATAATTGTAGGTATATAGTTAGTTATCTACTTATCATTTTACTATCTCTCTTACTGTTTGTTATTACAACACGCTCGTGAGCGTGGCACACAGACTTTTAAAACGTTTTTCAAAACTTGAATTTTAAAATTTGAAAGGGGGTTTCCACGGAAACCAAAGAAACCCCCCTAGATCCGCCACTGATAATTATATTTATATTCTTGTGCGACTATGCATTGTTAATGAAATTACATCATTTTGGGGAGTTCAGTCAAATAATGGGTGTGGCACATTAACATGCAGTCAAGCCGTGCTACAGACCAGCAGGAAAAACGCTCCTTGTAGCTTCCCTAGAAACTAGAACTAATAAACTATTCTACCTGAAATATATCCCCAAACCTCTTTAAGATCCTTTTAAAAAGGAAGGAGAGTATTTAGATAATCAAAATCATAACAATAATAGGCTGTTGTATTTCAAAAGAAAGCCTAATTTTAGTAATTATTGTGTTAAAATTAGTTAGTAAGAAGTGACTACTTAAAAATTGAATATCGTTCACCCCTTAATTATATTCTCATTTGATAAAATAATAGGGGTACAATCTACAAAAATACTAACATTACCCAAACTGTATAGCTCATTACAATTCCACTTAGCTTCCAAACTATAAGCAAGCCAATTCTACAACTACACTATCAGATTACATAAATGGACTAGTACCTCATACATACATTGTAAGAGTCAAAAGCTACTTGCACATGTACATAATCCCTCTCTAAAAGAATATTATGTGTAATGCTGTATTTGTAAAGTAATATAAATAGTAAACTGTGTTACTTCTTAAAAAGAATATTGCTTCCACTCAAGGACATACATTTACTCACTATAATTAAAGAATAATAAATACATCTTCAAAGGAATGAAAGAACATGTAGGGATATTAAAACCACATTGGAATTGTACCTCAGCAATGAAATTATATTAACCACTTCCATAAAACAACAGAACATATTACATGTATATACATGTAATAATATGTCTTGCATTACGCTACATAAAAAAGATTCACCTGTCATTAACTTTTATATACACCAGCCACAGAAAATTAGTATCTACAAACACTATGAAGGATTGAAATAGTAATCTGAATATAGATTGTTGCTACTTCTGACCTTGCTGGTGGTATAACTAGCTATTAAACAACTGATTAATTGACCACACCCCTTATGAAATTAATTAGGTTTAAAAATGTCATGGACACTACGTGTCCCAATCATAGGAAACCCCTCTTTCAAATTCCTGGCTACGTCTGTGTAATTTACAATACATGTACTTATGTGGATAGTAATTGCATGTGCATGACCTACATGTACATGTACTCCAAATATAATATAATTTTGTAACTTCAATCTATATGTAAATCACTTTTATTAATCCACTCAATGATGTTTAGACTTACTTCAGTTGTGTCTCTATTAATATCTGAAATATTATTACGACTAACATCTTCGCTAACACAACTAGTCTGCAACCTGTAATGTGGCGATGCAGGCGGAGGAGATTGTGAGGATATAGATAGAGGGTTTGGTGTAAGTCCATCCGAGAGCTGAAATTATGAAATAATAATGATGTAATAGTGAAGATATTTTACAAAGAAATTTTACTGAAACCTCAAAATACAAACAGCAAATACTAAGAATAACTAACATATAGTGATCACAGCCACAGTGATGATAGCTATGATTACAGCATTACATTGCATAATAAAAGTCATATACTCACCACTTCCGTTGTCTCACTGGATCTTATAAATGCCCTTAATCTAACTCCTTCATCTGAATCAAGATCACTATAATGTTATAATCATAAAATGTCATGATGACAAAAATATGAATTCTTACTTGTCGTCTCCTGTCACATTGAAGACGTATAAAAAAATAATTACAAAGTTCATTAAATTTGATCTATTTCTGACCTTTTCGTTTCCACTTAAAGTACAAGTACACTAAAATTCCAATACCTGTAATGATAACCACCAGCCAAAAGAATACACATCCCAAGATTATAATTATATTACTTGCATTTGTTGCTATTAGAATGAGTTTGATAAATGATGACTGACTATTAAAAACAAAACTTACATTTCACTTCTATTGTAGGGATAGACGACACTTGAACAGATAATATAGCTGTTGATTGGATACTATCGCCATCACTATTAGTATGATATGATGAGCTACTGAAGTACATGTAAATATCTAAATATTAAAAACAAGATGTTATTAACAAATTACACATTCTTTTATTGACAGCATGTACTTGTTACAGTTGGTGTTGCAGTAACCACTTTGATTTCTGGTAGTTGATTATATATCAGAGTCACTCTTTCACTGACTATATTTTCAAGTATATCAAACACAATCACTGTAAAATTTCCACTAATGGGCAAATCAATATATCCATCAGCTTTCACTGATCCTTGGATTTTATTAATCTGGACAGAATATAGTGTGACTGTTGTATCTTCTCTCTGCGTGAAATTCAGACCACAACCAGAAGCATTTGAGTTATTCGCAAATATACACTGAACATAAATAGATCCATTCTCATGAACATAGGCAGTAAAATCTTGTACATGATTAGTACCTAATATGAGTAGAACAATTAAAATTAATTAGTGTATTAAATAATTGTAAATCAACTTACTAAACTCCTGATGAACAGTATCCTTAATATTGTTTAATGTGTCTTCTATCTGGCAATCAAATATATAGTTTAGTTGTTGACCAAGATTTCTAACAGTATATTTAGCAATATAGGTATCATTATTAGTTTCAATACTCTCTGGATCATGTTTTGTTTCATAATTATCCCCATCAACAGGATTACTAAGATGTGTATAACCTCTTATAACACTATTACAAAGTCGAGGATTACCTTCAATCTAAATAATATGAAACAAGTGTACATGTGAATAATAATGAACAACATGGTTTTAATAGTTTAACACATATATACATACCTTGATTGTAAATTCAACTGTGAAATTACCAGTTTCCTCAACACTAATGTTATCTTCAACAATGGTAGCAGAATATTCTATTGAAAATTAATAATAAACTAATTTTAAAGAGCAATGTAGAGTTACCTCCTATATATTCTTGTTGTATGATAGAACTGTCTGAAGTATATTCATCACCACTTGCTGTGACAATAACAGTGTATATACTGCACAGACTTAATATATCAATTGACACCTCATATTCAAACTCTGGTGTAATGGTATGTAGTACATCATCATTACCATCTTTAATAAGGACTCGATAGGACAGATATTTGATATTATCAGCAACAAAAGATGGTGGATTCCAAGAAACTCTTGCAGTTTCATTTATACTGATATTAAAAAAAAGATCTTCGACAGGTCCAATTGCTGTATTTAGAAATAAACTATATGAAAATTTTATCCTATGTTCACTTGATAAATGAACTAGTATTACCTTTTACCAAAAGATCGGCTCCAACAGAGTCAAACACAAAAGCGCTATGGTTACCAACAATACATCCGATATTCAAACCATCATTGTCAAGTTTAGCCAAAATCTCAAGTGTAGAATTAACAAAACCAGGTGTAGTATCGTCCTGATATACAGTAATGTTTCTTGTTTCTTTAATCTCATCTGTTAGTGACATTGAATTTGTTTGCCATATAAGAATCTCTCCCTCTCCTTCACAATGGAAACTAACCAAGGTATCAAGATATGCAGTCATGGATACAGGAGGAATTGTGATCTCTGAATGGATATTAGAAATGTATATACAATGTACATACATGTTTATCATAGAAACAAGGAATCCATACATTTTCAGTTAGATATTCAATCACACACTATGATAACAATTTCCAGCAATATTTTATCCAGTCACATGACTGGAAGTTTAATTGCACAGAAAATAATCTGACTGGAAATTTATTGTAAACTGTCACATGATGCTAATGAGAATAAGTTTGTGAATGCTTCGAGATGGCTATCTCTATCATGATGGTTGGAATAATATGATAAACTCATTATCGCATGGATACCAGGAAATGTTACTTGTTAGATAAGTGTGTTGTCCCTTGCCCTTTAGACTTGTGACAATACTTCATATCCAACTTTGTGACATAGCCATGTAATAATAAAAATTATTATAAATAATTATAAATTATAGTATGTTACTATAGCAATCTGGGGTGCTACATCACAGTTGGTAAATCATGCAATAGCATAGGATACACCAAGACTAAAGGAAGATGAAAGTTTTGCTCATATATAATTACAGATAATATAAAATATACATAAAACTCTTGTTATTGAGCAAGTTTGTATATAGGACTGGTAAAATGAGTGCCTGTTATAAGGTATACACAATTCATATGACGGTTCATTATCAACCAGTATGGTGTGGAAACAGGCAGACATTGTCTATTACATTTAGTGAATGTCACAGTCTGCCAATATGTACAGGAAGATAATCTTAAACCCAGTCACATAATCATAACTAGATGTTCCAAGAACATGTACTCACACAATATTACATGTAGCTTACAGGAGTGACTGCCAGAAAATGCTGGACTATTCTAAACAGATAATAGGAAAGCAGAGACATTTTTGATACAGTATATAAATAGATTACATTGGTCACTCCAAGGTATGCAGACATTTTTCTATGACTAATTTCGAGCTTTTCAATATGTTTAGAAGATGTATAAACATCCTTTTCCGATATTTGTTTGTATCACATACACAGAGACAGGCTGATAGACAGAACCAATCGCTTAACCCATTGTGTAGCAATACTGCACTGGGAATAGTATGTCATTGACCTTGGACAATAATTATTGTGTTTTACTATATCAATAATCATATTGACATAAATTTATTACAATTTATCAATAATTTATAATGGTTTCATGGTACAAAACCAGCTAAATCTATTCTTCTTTATTGTCTCATCTCCTTAAAAGCCATTTTTTTCCAAACAATGCTTTTAGACTTCTTATGAATGAGGAAGAGTGTGGTAACAGCAGCACAAACGAGTTGTGGAGTGTAGCAGAAATTCCTGCTGCATTGTTCTACGCAAATAATTAACCGCAAAACTGCAAACGTAATAATCACCTTTTGAACATACCTGGTTTGTATTACATACAAACCAGGTATATTCAAAAGCATGTGTTTTACCTGCCTGCCAAAAGCCTATGACAAATTAAGAGACACTACTGGCAGTATTGTGGTTGTTGTGATGCCTCTCAATCTCGTTGCTATTATGGAGAGTATGGTAAAGCAATTATGTCCACAAGCAATACAAACTCAGGCCATGCTTATTAGCAAGTAACAGCTTTTTCTGGTAATTAAGATTCCAGCTTTACAGTAATTAAATTCCATTTCCACAACTCGTTCATGCTGCTGTTACTAGACCTTTCCTCCTCCAAGCGAAAACAAAGCAAACATTGCTTTACAGGTTATAGGTATAGAATATGTTATATGTAGCATGGCTTCTCAGCGTCACGGTGTATCAGCAATATCAGCAATATCAGCTCTTCACCCCTCGACAACAGCCTGAAGCTAACTGCTATCTCGGGGTTCAGATCTGATATTGCTTATACCTCGGCTTATACTCACCTCGAAGTTTTATGTATAATCAGAGATAATACGAACATTACATATATAATTTAAAAACTTACTTGGCATTCCTACTGCCTTGTCTGTAACAACAATACAACCCAAAATATAAGTAATTTGCAATATGATGAAACACTTCATCGTTACTCCTCCTGTAGAGATGCACTATAGTGTCAGGGTGGGCTAATTTCCGGAAATTTACAGGCTTAGATTTACTTCCGTTCTGCTTATTTGCATGCAACGAGCCTGTGGGCGGGACCATGATGTTTTATGGTAATTTGTATTATGCTACGAAGATACAAAAAAAAAAGGAAACAGACCAGACCTCAAGCTTCAAAGCATGTTGTTACAAAAAAGACAACCGAGAAGGAATCGCCAGAACTACTGAGGGCCCCCTTGCTCCAAACAAACAGCGAAAAGGACAAAAAAAAAAGATAACTGAGTGGGGATTCACTAGTCTGGCGAGCCCAGCCCCTGTGCTCGCCAGACTAGGGATTCACGTGAAAAGAAAGAAAAGGGTAACTAAGTGAGATTCAAAACTAAGACCTTTAGTTATATACTAAAGTTCGTTTGACTACACTAAATGGGGCTCGCCCCAATAATTTTAAACAATTTGGAGGGCTCTGCTCCTATATATGTGGCAATGCAAAGATTAGGGGGGAGATAGTATCCCCCTCAGCCCCCACCCCCCACTTTCCTATATGCCTATGATACTGTCAAGCGTGGCTCAGTGACTCAGTCAGTTCACTGAGTGACAAGATTGGATCAACTAGCACAGACGGCCCCTCATGAATTATGCACGATAGGTGTGGCAGGTTGTAACTTTGCTTGCTAACATGTTGATGATATCCCTACTGACAAGGGGCCTAAACTGGGAGGGCTGTGCCTCACCATACCCCCCCTGTTTGTCAGGAACAGCGCTGGGCATATTGGCCCAACGTAAATGTCCAATAGTGGGATTAAATAACACCACACCTATCGTGCATAATTAATGAGGGGCCGTCTGTGCCAGTTGATCCACAAGATTCAGTTTGGTGGGCAACTTTATCACAGATTCGGATGGTGGTATCATGAACCTTTACCTTTTAAAACAGCAATATGTTTTAACTAGGTACATGCCATAATAAAGAACGAACAATGTACTTTAAACATAGATCCCATAGTAATTGTGCTAACTTCTCAAATATGTGTTGGAGTACAATGTTATTGGTTAATATTATAGTACAAATTGATATACACGCTGTAATTACTTCAGAATGAGCAAATAACATCTGTTGTTTCCACAGATGTTAGAATAGGAGTGATAATAATACACCACAGGTTGTACCTATAATACTATGCTATACTGTATTAATATTATTTTACTATTATGGTTATTATGACATGTATACTTTATGTACTAGTCAATATAAAATGAAACTAGATTGTAGCAGGAAACACAAATCAACATTTGTGGAAAATAAAATTACTTTGAAAACTCCTGTAACCAACTGAAAGTTAAAATAACCCATTACTTTTTACAGTGTGTTAGGTAGGTAATCACAATTATAATTATAATCATAATTATGTCTGTCAATGATAAAATCTGTTTCCCGTCACACATATATGACCTGATCTCAAAATTAGTATCAATAATGATGACGCTTTATTATCATTATAATTGTCATGTAATATAATGCAATTAATGTCAAGGTTAATGGGTTAGTTCAATAATGAAGCATTGCTGGATTTTTTGCCAACTGAGTGAACTGACATCAGACAAAAACAAGTGTATATAGAGAAAAAAAGTATCCCTATGATTGCTTTATGGTGTCCAGCATTCAGTAATTATGGCTGACTTTATCATGCCTGAAACACAACAGCCTATTATAGTTATTATTTTGATTATCTACTCTCTTTACCTTTTAAAAAATCTTGTAAAACTTTAGGAATACATTTCAGGTAGTATAGTTAGCTAGTAGTTCCAGTTTCTAATTCTATATAAGCTACAAGCAGCTTTCTTTCTGCTGAGTTCGAGCGCGCGTTCTATTACACTCCACGCACATTAATTGACTGAGCCCCCGGGAATGATGCAACTTCCTTAACTACATATACAACACATACTTGTGTAAGTGACACAAGAATATATATATAAATATATATAAACATACATCGAACCCGTGGAAAAGCAATCATAGGGATGGCCCTACGGGGCATAAAAATAATAATCAGTGCTGGGTAAGAATAATAGAATAATGACATGATATGAAAATTGTGCAAGATTGTTGGTTATTCCAAACTAAAGCTATGAACATTTTCTAAAAGTATAGGAAAATGTTAAAGACCTTTATAATTAGCTATGTACATGTATATCAGTATTTTGCCTTTTGAGTTGCAAAATTTAGATGATATACCAGTAAACCAGTTTCATCATAAAAGTATATAATTATATATATATATATATACATATATATTTCAAACTCAGTTTAACTTGTTAAATCTGCAATATTATACTAGCTTCAAAAGCTTTCAATCATTTTCAGGCATTTTTAATCAAGACACTTTCAGCCAGCTATAACATCAAGACTGTTGAAACAAGGCTTTAGTTATGATAAACTTGAGTTAAGAAAACTCAGATTGGTAAGAGATAGCCACAAATCAAGTTCTCTACATTTAAAACAACTCTCAAAAATTGGGGATTTGCTTACAAAATACCAATGATCAGTAGTGTTTCTTCTAAGATCATATTATTAGGGGGACAATAGCTTTATGGATTATAAAGTGCTGTACACAAATTAATAAATGCTCCATAAACAAAATTTAGAGGAGGAATTTCAAAACACTGCCATACTTTAATAATCTTAACAGCTATCAAAATTTAATTAATAATTGGCTTCCCTTTGTTTAGTCTTCTTTTACGTAAGCTGATTGACATTCATTGTAAATATTAATTAGCTGAACAAACGTGTTGCAATTTTATTGCCAGTGATAATTTAGGCACTAGTACAGCTTAATATTCACAGTATATGAGGAATGTTTTCATAAGTTCTATTCTGAGTTGAACTGTGTTCACATCTACTTCTGGAAATAGCATAAGCTTGATTCTCTGATAATACCACCCTCTGTAACACTATATAATGAATCATGTGCAAACAATAATTATAAAGTATTGTAATTAACAATTATAGTATCATCACCTTGTTCATATGCAGGATTTCTGTTAATATCATCGTCACAGACTAAAAAATGAGTATAAATCAGTTTACAATAATTAATGAATGGACTTGCAGTACAGAACCTTCACCACTAAGTGTGATTTGGGAAACAAGAACATTCAGTACTGACAAGAAAATAATCGCCGGCAATATTTCACTATGATTACAGTTATTTACTGAGACTATAATTATTATATATGTGTGTGTTACAACTTACACTCCAAATCCTACCAAGAGTACATAATTCTAGTATAAGAAGTGCAGTGTTAATTAAAACCATGAAGAAATTATTTTGACGCTTCAATCACATGGATGAAATGAAATGGTCTCATGGCAGAAAGCTTAGAGTTGTAGTATCTACTACAATTTATTTCAAGCTGTGATTCGACAGCGATAGCCTTCAAACAAGATGAGTTGTGTCATGTAATGTTTTGCTACCAGAAGTCGTCTGGAAGTGGTGGGTGAAATGGCAATCATGAGTTGTAAAAATTGTCCAAACTTTATAACTAAGGTTGTAAATAAAAGCCTATCTTTTATTTTGGTCCTCACATTTTTTGGTAGCTCAATCGAAGTTTGAGTTGTCCAAAAGCTTTGGTAAAATACTTATGGACAGACTGCAAATCTGATTACACACGGGCGAGGGTTGATAATGCATGAGTTTCACTACCATAAACACAACCCACCCACTATTTTATGGTAAAAAACGGCAAACCCTCAACAAGTTGACTACCTAGAATCTGCAATGATTGTTACATGAAGAGAAACACATAAATACCATTGTTTTGGAAACAGAAATGTAGTTTACTCTATCCCACAATAATTATAAATTTTAATCAAGATATCTTTTATTTAATCAAAATGATACCTCCATTGGTGTTATTCTGCCTTATTCTCCTGATCTTCTTAACCAATCCTATAGTCATGCATAAAACAGTGATTACTGATATAAGTATAAAGACTGTTACTGCTGGAATAGCTATCACAGCAACTATAGAAACTACAGCTAGAAAACGAAATAAATGTTTACTAAAGTTTATGCACAGGTTTCAAAGTATTACATAGTGACTTACATGTTGATTTAGAAATAGATGATACTTCATTTGTTGTAGGGTTAGGAGACACTTCAGTATATACAAGTGTTGTTGTCTGTATAAAATTTCCAAGATGTATTGAACTGCTAAAATCAGCACCTATAATTATATAGATAGTGAGGTAGACATACAAAAGACAAATGATATACCAAAAGGAACAGCAATGGCTGTGCTTGTTAGAGCTGGTGTTGCAGTTACCACTTTGATTTCTGGTAGTTGGTTATATATCAGAGCCACTCTTTCATTGACTCTATTTTCAAGTATATCAAACACAATTACTGTAAAATTTCCACTAATGGACAATTCAATATATCCACTAGCTTTCACTGATCCTTGGTTTTTATTAATCTGGACAGAATATAGTGTGACAGTTGTATCTTCTCTCTCAGTGAAATTCAGACCACAACCAGAAGCATTTGAGTTATTCGCAAATATACACTGAACATAAATAAATCCATTCTCATGAACATACGCAGTAAAATCTTGTACATGATTAGTACCTAATATGAGTAGAACAATTAAAGGTAATAATTGTAAATCAACTTACTAAACTTCTGATAAACAGTATCCTTAATATTGTTTAATGTGTCTTTGATCTTGCAATCAAATATAAAGTGTTGTTGAGGAAGAAGGTTTTTAACAGTATAGTTAGCAAAAAAGACATGATCATTAGTTTCAATATTTTCTGAATTGTGTTTTCTTTCATGATTATCTCCATCAATAGGTTCTTCAAGTCGTGTAAGACCTGTTATAACACTAGAACACAGCTTAAGGTTACTTTCAACCTGATATATATAAATTAAATATAATAGTCAACATCATAATAGTTTTTAGTTTCCAACTTTACTTTGATTTTAAAACAGACTGTGACATTACTACTTTCTTCAAACGTAATATAATTTTCAACAATTGAAGCAGAGTAATCTATTCAAACAGTAATGTGAATCAGTTTCCTCATTTACATAACATTAATAATTACCTCCTATATATTCTTCTTGTACGATAGAACTGTCTGAAGTATATTCATCACCAATTGCTGTGACAATAACGCTGTATATACTGCACAGACTTAATAAATCAATTGACACCTCATATTCAAACTCTGTTGTAACAATATCTACAAGTACATCATCATTACCATCTTTAACAATTACTCGATAGGATAAGAAAATAATGTTATCGGCAACAAAAGATGGTGGATTCCATACAACACTTGCGGACTCATTTATACTGATATTGAAGAAAAGATCTTCAACAGGTCCAATGGCTGTATATATGAAAATTGTATCTTTGTTCACTGAAAATAAACTAGTATTAATTGTTTGTATTAATTGTTTGTCACAGTTTACATGTCAGTACTTCTTCAACTGTAAGAGAGCACTAGTGGCTTTCAGCATTTTTGTGAGTTAATGAGCATATATATATAATTATATATATATACAATAACTAACAGAAACATCAAAGGGCCGCCGAGTTGTATATACGTGATATACCACCCGTTCTAACCGCAGGTGTATTTACTGATATACTCACCTCCACGTGACAATTGCATCATACCGAGCATGCGCATTACCATCTGAATATGGGCCAAAGAGGAAGTGGCTCTCGTTATCGAGGAAGAAAAAAGTTGATACCATGTCTGCTTCACGATTTAAATTCACTGCATCACCCAAGGTAGATGAAATGAGGCGTAAGGTTATACCTAAGAACACAGATAAGTGTACGCAGTGGCTCTGAACATGGCAACTATTTGGCATGTTTGACGTTTCTGTAAGTTACTGAATATATTATATGTACCATGTCTTCTTGGTGTATATGGCAAATATACACCTCGAAGCCATGGTATATAATTATATTACATATAATTTTTATATATATTACATATAAACTGTGATTTCTTTGGAATCCTATTTTCAAAGCTGTTGTGCATCATATCAATCATCAATTTACTTAGTAATAAACAACAACATTCCAACAATAAAAACTAAGAATACAAACTGACTTAACCTTCAACACTTCTGAATGCAGTGGTAATAGTGTGAAATACCATACTATATTAAAGACTGCACTTGAGGTAACCAACTTGAGTGGTTGAAATAACCAAACTTTTTTTGCAGTGATATAGCTTACCTTTTACAAAAAGATCAGCTCCGGCAGAGTCAAACTCAAAAGTGCCATGATTACCAACAATACATCCAATATTCAAACCATCATTGTCAAGTTTAGCCAAAATCACAAGTGTAGAATTAACAAAACCAGGTGTAGTATCGTCCTGATATACAGTAATGTTTCTTGTTTCTTTAATCTCATCTGTTAGTGATACTGAATTTGTTTGCCATACAAGAACATCTCCCTCTCCTTCACAATGGAAACTAACCAAGGTATCAAGATATGCAGTCATGGATGCAGGAGGATCTGTGACATCTGAATGGAGATCAGAAATTCTAATTTTATGTGGCACAAACATAATGTGCTATATATATATATATATATATATATATATATATATATATAGCTACATGCATATTTATATAATATATATTATATATATATATATATAATTATGAAGATATTCAACACAATTAGTTTAATGAAATTATAAATTTTGCGTAATTACTTGGAAAGGACAACACTTGGAGACTTGATTGAGAGAGAATTATGAAGTAGCAAGACACAATTCCAAAACAATTCATTTTAAAGTTAAACCGCAGTGGACATCGACATTTCGTAGACTGTTGGGCGAGACACGCATGCAGGGTTAAAATTAAATAATGTTATGATTACACTAAGACAATTTTATTATAACAGACACTTACTTGTCATTTTCAACACAAATTTGGTGGATTTTAAGTTTTTCACGCATATTAATAATTATGTTTGTGAACAACAGCTTTAGTTACTTTCCACAAGACCAATAAAATGAATAGGTATTTACTACCCTATGGTGTTGACATTTTTCAAGTCATTTGGGGACTGCAATACAAACTTTCTTTTCCTTAAAGAGACAGCTGTTTCTTGGGTGTAAGGAATGAAGTAGAACTATTAAGCGTCCTATATAGATAGTACTACCGTACTCTCAGATAATATCCGTTATTTACAGAAATCATCAGACTAAATTGATTGTAGATCCCATGCAAGTAACCACTGATCAGTTGAGTTGAAGATTATAGTGACTGGTAATAATATATACACATTTCTTGCTATAATACTTGAACTTCAGCTCCTTTCTTATTTACCAAGTATAACTGAAACTTAATGTGCATTCAGGTGATGTCATTGATAGCTTTTGTAATATTGGCAACATAAGTGTACAATGAAATCAACTCAGGGCTTTGATTATTTGACTTTTGTATCTCTTATGATAGATACTTTATGTGGGTGTGATCTAAGTGTTCAGGGCTAGTTCACAAAAGTCTAGTTGGTGTATTCAACAGAATCTCTATCTCTCTGAAAAGGGAGAGAATCATGCATGCAAGAAGACCAGAATCTGTGGTACTATCAATACAATATAACTAAAAGTGGGGAGAAAGTAAAAACAATGACCCATCAAGCCAACCCTGAACCTGTTTTAGCCACCAAGTTGTAGCATGTATAATTGTGATTCATTTTTGATGAACAAATTCAAAACACTGCTTTTATAATTAATTGTATTCCTTGTAAATAAAACTCTAAGAAGGAAAAGCTAGTCCCGGACTGTTGACATAGCCTAAAATAACCATAATTATAAGTATTATATGATCATCATGAACATGGTAATCCTCATTACTATTGTGTATGGAGAATGTATACTCATGAGATTTACTGTTGTTATGTGTTGTTGATTCAGTACTACATTCAATTGATAAACTCTCTTTTATTAAATTATAGTTGTTGATATTCATTTGATGAACTTTCTGTTCTTATTAAATTATAATTGTTGATTCAGTAGTATATTCATTTGATAAACTTTCTCTTATTTGTTGATTTAGTACAAGAATATACAACTTAACACCATTGTAGTGTTGAAATGCTACAGAGTTTTAACAAGAGGGATGATTGTTTTTAACGTAATATTCCTATGTCTATATTTAGTATATATCCTGATGTAATACCAACATTAGAAGAAAATAAGAAAAGGTGATATATATTTTCAGTTCCAGTTACATAAATATCATATAATATAAAATTAATGTTTTTATTCATAACTCACTTGAGTGATTATTATATACTTTGATTCGCATTACGATCACCATCACAAGAAAAGGAATGAAGAGGAGGAGGTGGAAGTTCTTCTGAATCTACTGTTGTAATAGCCCTGACTATTATTGAACTGAGCATTGTTTATTTGTACAATAATGATGTATATATTATGAGTCAATCTGTCATGTATTTTATTGTAAGTAAATGTCCTGTTGTCTCCATATGATTTTGTACATACAGAAGTTGTGAATTTTCACTTTGGTGCTGGTGATTATGCATAGTTCCCATTATTTGTGTGTTGCATGCTAAAACAATGATTCAATGTAGTCCAACAATTGTCATGGTTTCAATGATTGGTGATGGTGTAGAAGGATGTAATATATCAGCATTTGTACCAGTAGGAGAAGTATCACAATTTCCATCATATTCGAGTGAGTAACTGACAGTTAGACATAGCAATATATAAATTATGTTACGAATAATATTAACAGTTTGTCGCATACATACAATACATATACACAACGTAAGATTGCAATTTCACTGCACTGCAGAATCAGTTGTATCGTTCACTAAGGTGGTTCAATCAATGACAAACTGCTAATATATATCAGTGTTTTGCATTTGCAGAATTACACAACTCAGTGCTGTGCAAATGGTCAACTGAAGTAAATGTAGTGAATGGTACCAAAAAACAACGAAGTCCAGAACCATGGTTCTTCGAGGACTACTTGAAGCAATAGAACGAACAGCTGAGTCAATAATTATGATGTTTACATCATTGAAATTGATTTAAGAATGTTACTACATACACTTAATCAAGTTATGCAATGGGACTGATTATGGCATAGGGGACTACTTAAGGCATTATAAATGGTGCTAGGAGACTGTAATTGGCTGCCATATTTGGTCGGGGGACCATATATGTATATATAATATAGAAGATATAAAAAAAAATTATTAGTAACACAACCGTTTCAATCAGTAGGCATACAAACTAAAACCAGAAAATGAGAATTATGGTAGAGTAACTTAAATATCGTTGAAGTGATAATTATAATTGAGTCACTAACACTGATAAAAAAAGTATATTATACTGCATTAACAAAGGAGGTACCATGTCATATTAAAATGATTATTTTTAAACATTCACATTTTGTAAGTCAAATGCAATGCACTATTTCTAAACATTATCAATCATAGGACCTTTCTGATGAACAATTTTAAACCATTTCCTCTGGATAAGTATTATTGTTGCCACATAGACTAATATAACATAATTTTATCAATTTTCATACACTCTATTAGTGAAATGGTTATTTATTATGTGTTCATCTCTAACACATGAATATGCTGGATTATCTGATAATTCCACTCTTCGAAGAACAACAATTGAACGAACTAAAGTAATATAATTATATGAAATAAATTTTTGATATTTATATTTAAACATTCACAGAACATGAGTATCACCTTCTTCATATGCAGGATTCCTGTTAATATCTCTCTCATGAACTGTAAAGTATTAAAAGTGAATAACTGCATATGTAGAAGGAATGATTTAGTATACACTATTATAAATGAACAAAGATATCTACAAGTGTTTATTCAGTAGTATATACACGTAAGTAGTACCTCCATCCTTATCACTTTGTGTGCCTCTCCATAGTTTTCTCAATACAATAAAAATAACAACAGTTACTACTAGTATTATACTAAACAGTATGACTCCTAGTGAAGAGGTTATACCAGCAACTATAGGAACTGAAATATTTAGTATTTAGTATAATAATAATCATAAATATATAAATGTATAGTTTTATTGTATACTATTATATTTACTTATAATATATATAATTATGTATATATATATATATATATAATATATATATATATAATTATATATATAATTATAATTATTATTACATAAAGCATACATAAAGTGTTATGTATACTTTATATAATTATAATACAATATTATTTTATAATTACTTAATTATAGAAACTCATTATAATATTTGTTAATGATATTGGAATCTAACTTGTTAGTGTATTTGGATCACTTGCTGTTAAAGATGGGGTGTTAAGTATAGTATATATAGTAGGAGATCTAGAACTAGTGGTTGTAAACTGTATGAATGTCACATGATAACCTAATAATAAAAAGATTGAGTAGAATAAAATTAATAATCCATTACTTACTAGTTGGAAATGTTTCCACAGAAGAACTAGCAGTAGCGTGAATAAATGAAACATTAACAATCAATTCAAATTGAACAGTTTTTGATATCCCATCACATGGTTTACCATTCACTATATCATATACCCTGACTGTATGATATATACCATTAGGTATAGTTATATATTCAGTAACATTTTCTTCTCCTGAAGTCTTGTTGATTACATATTCCCAGGATTCATTGTGTTCGTTTATAAATATCACTAAACAACCATCAGCTAAAGAAACTTCAGCAAAGACACATGTCACTGATACTAATCCATTTGATAGATCAAAAACTTTGAGATTTTGAACATGAAAAGTAGCTAAGTGATGAATGACAATATATGACTGCTGAGTTCTCAATGAGGTAACACAATTTACTTACTAAATGTTACATTCTGTGAGATTACTGGATTGATATTGAAATCATCCATAAATTCAATTGTCAGTACTTCTTCCTGTCTACTGTCAAAATATCCAGTTGTAAACTTGTGTTTCATATAATCCATATCAAAACCATAAAATTTATAACTTCTAGTATTAACAAGATCAGGTTGAAATGGATTATTACTAGTAGCAATAATTGTACCAGAACATAATTTTGGAAATTCTGTATACATCTAAATATAATAATGATGATGTATAATTATGATAACAATTACTATATAATAAGTTGACAAATCATACCTCCAATTCAATAGTTGCATTACAACAATAATTATCCTCAAAGATGATATGTGTGTTTTTAATATTAAATTCATTTTCTAAGTATTTAATTACATGCATTATAATGACTATAAATTTAATTGATAACTTACTTCCACAGTAATGTTGTATCGTTTCAGGAGTTGAACTATAAGATACACTTACAGCTGATATATTGATATGATACATGTTACACGGTTCCATCTCCAGAATAAATTCCAAGTCTTGTGTTGTCTCATTAACCCAAATATATTCTTTATTCACTTCAATAATAATATTATAATGATAGTCATTATCAGATGAAAATGATGGTGGATCCCAAGTAATAATGGATGTGTTGAGTAGATTTTCACTGATATTGAGCTGAAGATTAGTGACTGGTAATATACCTAATACTTTAAATGTAGCTCCTTTAGTAACAACATCAAAAGGCTCCAATGAGACAATGGTACAAGCAATATCAATATTATTATTGATAGGTTTTGCAATAATACGAAGTTCAGATACAATAGAATCACCAATCATTGTTGTGTTAATTTCTATACCTCTTTCCTGTTTGGTGTCATTATTTATTGAAGTACCCTCGATAATCCAAGCCAATAGATCTCCATGTCCTTCACAATAGAATATAGAGACTGTACTAAGAAGACCTTGTGTGTCAACAGGAGGTGTGGTGACGATATCTGAAGTAGAAGAGAAGTATATTATTTTTATAACATGTGCATGATATGTAAAATTAATTTAAATAAATAAATTAACAATTGCAACACTATGTATATAGATACATTTCTGTAATAATAATTTGTTGTGAATCATCATGCCAGGATGTAATTACTTATAATAGCTATAATTTATATTATTGCATTACTTTTTACTAACCTACACACATAGTTAGCTTCAATAAAACAGATACTGATACAATTATACCATAAGTAGAGAAAGGAAACATTCTTCACAACTGTCATCTATTGCTCCATCAATCATGTGATTATTTTCATTATCAGTGAACTGTTTATATAATTAACTTAATTTGATTTGTCATGTCAAAAATAACAATTATCTCTAGATAAATGTTCTTTTTGACGAGACAAATCAAAATGATAACACAGAAATTGTGTAAAGGTATATTAAAGAAATATTAAACTAACGAATCATATATAGTATTTAATGTTCTATCATGACTAATATAGGATCAGATAATCTATGTGGGTGTGATCCATGTATTAAATATTATAATGGAAAGAGAACCTAAAGATTTTGTGAATATCTTGGTCTATATATGTTCATTTTTAATTAGTTTCTTCATAATTATGAAAATGGTAAAACTGGAAATGGTAATGTCTCCAGATTTACTGTCTTGTCCATACAAATAGTGCTCTAGTTGGTTAGGGAGATCCCTAACATCATTCTTAGAAATGAATTACGTATTATCAATAGTGATAATACATACAACTGTTATGAGAGTGCAATCTTGTATTATGATACTAAATGTATCAGCAGCTATCATATTCTGTTAGACATGCAGGTTATTTGATTTGGGAAATGAACCAATGAACCTTATAAGAATACCAAAATATCAAATATTTTATGAAACCAGAGATAAGAACATAAGACGCAAAATACCAATACTTCATTGTATGTACACAAATCACTAAGATGAACATCAGTGTTTCACCTAAGAGTGCATTTGCACATTTTCATAAATTCTAATAGTTGAGTTGTGTTCACGTTCATTTCTGATACTAGCATAAGCTTGATTCTCTGATAATACCACTCTCTGTAACATTACTAAATGAACAAAAACAATTAATTGAAGTATTATAATTCACAAGAGCAAAAATATTACCTTGTTCATATGCTGGATTCCTGTTAATATCATCTTCACAAACTATGACATACAATAAGAATGAGATATCTAATTTACACTATACATAATTATAGCATTTATATGTATTCCTATTCATCCATGCAAAAGTCATACATACTATCGGTTTCAGTCAAAACAATAAATATGAAATACCTCCATTGATATTATTCTGCCTTGATCTCCTGATCTTTTTAACTATTCCAATTATAACACATAAAACAATGATCATTACTATAAATATGAATACTGTTACTGTTGAAATTGTTATCACACCAACATTAGAAACTATAGCTAGAAAATTTTAAAAATGTGAAATAGTCACACTACAACCTCAATGCCACATTATACACTATCGTCATAATAAACATCTTACCTGTTGATTTTGGAATTGATGATACTTCAGTTGTAGGACTAGAAGACACTTCATGATATGCGACAACTGTAGTTTGAATAAGATACATTGATGAGCTGCTGAAATGAATACCTATAAGATAAACATATTATTAACTCAGTAATAGACAGTGATATAGAGAAGTGTCACACACTGTTAGGAGTACTGGTAGTAATAAAGATGCTTGTTTGATTTGGCATTGCAGTTACGATTTTGATTTCTGCTAATCCATTATATATCACAGCTACTTTATCACTGACTTCATCATTCAGTATATCAAAAGCAATCACTGTAAGATTTCCACTAACAGGCAAATTAATATATCCACTAGCCTCCACTGATCCTTGGATATTATTGATGTGGACAGAATAGAGTGTGACTGTTGTATCTTCTCTCTCAGTGAAATTCAGACCACAACCAGAAGCATTTGAGTTGTTTGCAAATATACACTGAACATAAATAGATCCATTCTCATGAACATGCGCAGTAAAATCTTGTACATGATTAGTAGCTAATATGAGTAGAACATAAGTATGGTGTATTAAATGATGTACATAAACAACTTACTAAACTTCTGATGAACAGTATCCTTAATATTGTTTAATGTGTCTTCAATCTGGCAATCAAATCTATAGTTTAGTTGTTGATCAAAATTTGTTACAGTATATTTAGCAATGTAAGTATCATTATTAGTTTCAATACTTTCTGGATTGTGTTTTCTTTTATGATAATTACCAACAGGTTCATCAATTTGTGTATAACCTCTTATCACACTATTACAAAGTCGAGGATTACCTTCAAGCTAAATAAAATTAATGTCTATAATATTGAACAACATAGTTTTAACATATACCAGTACCTTGATTGTAAATTGAACTGTGAAATTACCAGTTTCTTCAACACTAATGTTATCTTCAACAATGGAAGCAGAATATTCTATTAAAAAGAAATAAGAATTTTAGAAATTGCTATAATTATGCATAATTACCTCTTATATATTCTTCTTGTATGATAGAACTGTCTGAAGTATATAGGTTGTCATATGCTGTTACAATAACAGTATATATACTACAGAGACTTAATATATCAATAGATATTTCATATTCCCATGCTATTGTCACAATATCTACTAATGCATTATCATTATCATCAATAACAACAACTCGATAGGCCAAAAGATTGACATCATTAGCTACAAAAGATGGTGGATTCCACACAACAATTGCATATTCATTCATACTGACATTAAAGAAAAGCTCTTCAACAGGTCCAATTGCTGTATAAAGAAATGTATTCATAAATCTTCATTCTCTTCATTACTATATAATATACCTCTCACAAAAAGATCAGCTCCAAGAGAATCAAACATAAAAGATCCAAGGAGACCAACAATGCATCCAATATTCAAACCATCATTTTCAGGTTTAGCCAATATCACAAGTGTAGAATTAACAATACCAGGTATAGTAATACCAGGATGTATAGAAATGTTTCTTGTCTGTTTAATCTCGTCTGATAGTAATACTCCATTTGTTTGCCATACAAGAATATCTCCCTCTCCTTCACAATGGAAACTAACCCAAGTATCAAGAAATGCTGTCATTGATACTGGTGGATTTGTGATCTCTGAATAGACATTATATAGAAACAGTGAATTAGATTACATGCAAACAAATTAAGCAGAAAAAAACAAAAGCCACTTGAAATATAATATTATGTAGGTTAAATTAGCAATAGTAATAGTTGTGCACGATTGGAATCATTTACTTGGAAAGGACAAGACTTGGATTCTTGGTTGACTAATAAGCAAGAAGTAACAAAATACAATGGCAAGCCCATTCATTTCACACATTCAGTATGCATATACTTGTATGCAAAGTAGCTATACCGCATTATAATCATCAATAGCCCATGACAACATCTGTCTGTTTTTACAGATAAGCATAGGTTATATATAGTACTATATATGCAGATATAGTCACATATCTATATATACATACATATGTGTAGTGTTTAATTATACTTATACACTATAAAAAATAACAATGTCACTATGACAAATCAGACATATCAAACATAATGATTTTCATTATAAGCATGATCATTGAATTTGTGTTCCTAATTGAAAGTAAATCTGTATGATAGAATCATAAGATGGACAAATAAAATGCAGGTGATATAGCCAAAGTAATTTGTAGAAACAACCATTAATTTTTTACAGTGACATTATAGTCACATACAATATATAAGTATAGTTATATAATTATTTATATACATATATATAATATATATGCGTGTGTGTATACAAACATTATAAACTATAAATAATTTCATTGAGTCATAGTAATTTAAATCGTATTTGTAGTTGATACTTACATTTAAACCATATTCATAACCGAATTACCGCCACATTAATCTATGGTACATGTTCTCACAGCATGTATTAAAAACAATTGTGTAATTAATATTAATTTCAGTTATAATTATACTATTAGCTTTTAAAACAATTAATCAAAATGATAATTATAATTGTATAGATGATATATGGAAACTGTAAAGAGAATTTTAAACTAATGAATCAGATATAGTGTTTAATGTTCTATCATGACTAACATATAAACCATATCTACTAATAATAGCATATTGTACTCCACCTACAGGAGCAGATAATCTATTTGGGTGTGATCTATGTGTCTGAGGTGATGAACTAAGATCCTGAAAATCCAGTTTGACATATTCAACAGAGTCTCTACTTCTCTGAGGAGGGAGAGAATCATCAGGAAGACTTAGATCTGTGGAACTATCATTCCGTTGTGGCTAAAATAAGAAAAATTTGAATAAAGTGATTGAGATTCTGTAATCAATGGAGTACATTTTATAGTATACAAGTGATTGAGTGATGTCCTGAAATTAGTGGAGTAATTTTCATAGTCTCAAAAAGAGGAGGCATCTGGATCGTGAGACTAAATAAAGTCTAGTTGGAGTGTCTCAACCTATGTTCATACTACTATCAAACTATTTTCTCTAATATTTCAGTGTTGAAATCAGAAGGTTGAATTTGAATGTGCTGAAATGTCATTAGTTCAATACTTTATACTTAAATTCTAATCCACTAATCTATTTCACCTCCTCTAGGTATACTATATGACATGACTTACAATGATAGCACTTTGTGGTCTACTATGATTCTCATTAGCTACTTCTTCATACGGGGGTGGTCCCTCTGGTAAAACTGGTAATGCTAATGGATTTATTGCTGCCCATGCAGAGAGTATTCCAGTTGGTCTGAGAGATCCCTGAGATGATAATTAGAAGACAAAAATGAACTAGATAAATAATATTATAAAATGAATATTACAGGGCTTGAATGACTGTTGCAGTTGTGACATTTGAACATTTAAACAGGAATGGTGCTGCTTTAAATGCATATTTAATGAGCTGCTGATGATTGCCATTTCTTGCTGCAAAAGGTTTCTGATCCTTAAATAGTGTAGAGTGCAACTTGAAGAAATAGTTAGACGATTAAAAAAAAACATGTATATTAATGGTTTTAAACCAACCACCATTTAGCATTGTTTTCATCTATCAAACTGTTTATAACTGCTGGATATACAAAATAAATGTTTTTAAAGCTATATAATTGCAAAAAAAAAAACCATAGCTAAAAATTTATGAAACTTTCCAAGCATCCATATTAAATACTGGAACGAACCTTCTCAATGTTCTTTCAGTAATACTGGTGGATGTTCGAATTCAGAAAACCCACATTCCCTTAATGGCCTAGAATATGCTGAACTATAATTATAATTATTGAAATTATGAGTTTGTCTCTCAGTCTGATGAACAAATTCAAACCAATTACAAGAGTGTATATCAGGTCATGATTATAGACATGACTATAACTTATTAATTATATAAATGGTGTGATCTGATCATTGTTTATATCTAATCATGTGTGTGTTACTATGTGGTCATCACGAAATTATTACAAAATGTTTCCATGGCAACCTTTTAATAACATACCAAGTGTACACATTTAATAGTGAAATAGTATCAAATAGTAATGATCTCACACAAGATAATCCTCAATTCATAACTTGCTATAGTTGCCACAGAAGCATAGCCAAATGTTTCCATGGCAACCATTTAATAACATGCCAACTGTGCACTATTTAACAGTGAGTACTAGTATTAATAGTAATAGTGTTATTTGATCTTATTACTGTTGTTTTAGTTTGACAAAAATGACTACTTTTAGCTATAGTTATAGTATACCTGGTTTCTGAAACGTTTAGTTTAGTAAAATTATATTAGGCTTAGTAAAAGGGTTTTTGTTTTAGTCAACTAACCAAAAGTTCCATTATTGGCCAATTTTCATATTAGTTAGTTAAAGTTATTACTATAGACTTGCAATTTAGTTATAGTTTAGTTAACTAAAAGTCAAAATACCTTACTAAAAGGGGTTTTAGTTATAGTTAACTAAAATATCACTAGATCTTACACAAAATAATCCTCAATTCATAACTTACTGTAGTGTATGGAGAGTGTATGCTATCAGATCTAGATCTACTGTTGTTATGTGTTGTTGATTCAATAGTATTATCATTTGATAAATTCTCTCTTCTTATTAAACTAGTTATTGATTCAGTACTATTAAAAGAAGAATAAATAATTATGATATCACTGTACTAGTGAATGTTACAGATTATTAATATAATAACATGATATTCTACTGATCATTTACTACAATTCAGTATATCGAGTAACTTCTAAGCCAGTTATCGGAGAAAAATGGTACTCCATATAGCTTAATAATGGGCCTGATTAAATGTTGTCCTAGTTTAGCACTATTGAGATCATCAATTAAGTGTATAAGTAGTAGTGATCCACTGATGAGCAATTTTACTGATATTCTAATAAACTGATAATTACTTTAGATATGTACCAATAACTGATACTGATCCGATATTATATCTACCTTCTGGTTCTGATTTTCAATGAAAACGAGAACTTTTTCAATAACTATGAAGCGATTAATGATGTTATATTTACAAGAAAAGTACCCTAATCACTATATCTTTACATCTTCAGCTCGGAAATGACCAATACTGATACT
>OX345637.1:13044415-13056915 GCA_947044365.1 Petrosia ficiformis | reverse complement strand
TCGTATATATATTACATATCAGAGAGTACGGTAGTACTCTCTATGTAGGAATGGCACACAAAAAAAATGGCTGCCCATACATTCCAAATGCAAGTGATGAGCTGAAATCTCTAGTAATATATATAGATATATATACATGTAAATATATATATATATATATATATATATAATATATTTATATACGAATATATGTGTGTGTGTGTGTGTGTGTGTGTGTGTGTGTAATGTATACATTATACACATGTATGTATATATGTTTTTTTAAAAATATCTTTGACGGCTTTCTCTTTAGCCAAGTAAGCTATAATTACACACTTGATATTTGTACATTTCAACATAAATTATATTATTAGCAGAATACTACAGATAATTAATGTAATCAACTAATGAGTGATAATATTAATACAACCTTTATGAGAATATTATAATACTAACATGTGTAATACAAACCAATATACAACACACTATCATGATAACATGATGCATATCTACTATCACTATGATAACATGTTATGATGGTGTTGAGATAATAATTACAAATATAGCATACAGTTAATGAATATAATTATATAAATGCGATAATCAAATGAATTTTGAATGATATTTAATTAACACACACACCCAAGTCTACATATATAGTACTGCAAAACATTGCTTGTTGTTTCAACCGACTTGAGTGGTTATAATTTATAATTATATGAGTTTTCTTCTACATATAATATGTTCCTAAGCATTATAATGACATGTAGTGAGAATATTAGTATTATAATGACATGTAGTGAGAATATTAGTATTATAATGACATGTAGTGAGAATATTAGCATTATAATGACATGTAGTGAGAATATTAGTATTATAATGACATGTAGTGAGAATATTAGCATTATAATGACATGTAGTGAGAATATTAGTATTATAATGACATGTAGCGAGAATATTAGCATTATAATGACATGTAGTGAGAATATTAGCATTATAATGACATGTAGTGAGAATATTAGTATTATAATGACATGTAGTGAGAATATTAGTATTATAATGACATGTAGTGAGAATATTAGCATTATAATGACATGTAGTGAGAATATTAGCATTATAATGACATGTAGTGAGAATATTAGCATTATAATGACATGTAGTGAGAATATTAGTATTATAATGACATGTAGTGAGAATATTAGCATTATAATGACATGTAGTGAGAATATTAGCATTATAATGACATGTAGTGAGAATATTAGTATTATAATGACATGTAGTGAGAATATTAACATTATAATGACATGAATATTAGCAATACTACCACATACATACATACACACATACATACATACATACACATATAATTATATATACACACACACATACAAACATACTCACATTTATTGTGATATTAGCTTGTGGTTCACCACCTGGAGTAACTGATAACATCACTTCAACACTGTTAGGATCAATATGAGATGCTAATATACAAGACAGATGGATAGAAACAAAGACTTATAATTCTGCAGTAGTAGCACACACATATATACATGGGTATACACACATAATGTGGCACACTGACACACACACACGCGTGCCAAAAAACAGACACAAACAGACTAACACACAGATACATAGACAGACAGACAGACACAAATATATGCACACACAAACACCATGTTTACCTTCTAACTCATAAAGTGTTGTATTAGTTTTCTCTCCATTGCCTGCTCCATTTACAGGTAGCTATAACAGTCAACACATAATCATCACATAGATTTGGTAATACTATTGTATCAGTAGTGGAATGGGATATGAGAGTATTGGAATGTGTCCCAGTTTATAATTAATTAAGACATTGGCTAGAGGTATAGTCTCGCGAGCCAGACGGCAGGGAAGGAGGTACCATGTCATATTAAAATGATTATTTTTAAACATTCACATTTTGTAAGTCAAATGCAAAGTATTATTTCTAAACATTATCAATCATAGGACCTTTCTGATGAACAATTTCCTCTGGATAAGTATATTCATCAGTGGCGTAGGAAGCACTGGAAAATTGGGGAGGCTGAGTGGCGGCGCGAAAATTTTTTGGTTATTAATTATTCATGGGTGTGGCTAAATTATGACGTATTAATTATCTCATAATTATCTCATAATTATCTGCGCAATAATTAGAAATTCGGAAGTTTAGCAATTAATTACACGTGCGGCACAAAAGGTGGGGCTGGTGGGGCTTTATAGCCCCACCACTTTTGGGAGTGGTGGGGCATAGCCCCACCACTTTTTCATACTATATATAACGTTTACTATATTGCACTGATTTGTGAATATCAGGCAATCTTTCCACAGTTGATGAAGCTAATTCAATTGCTCTTGGTTATTCCGGCCACATCCGCCACAAGTGAGAGATCGTTAATATTGACAATGTCATTTCATTGCAAATTGTAATGGGTGTGGTTATCGCGAAAAGGGGGCGTGGCTACTCCAAAATTTCGCAACTAACATATTCCCTCTGCCGCCCCTGAATTAGTACTGGTTTCACTGCTGTTCTTATCTACAAGACACGATGATAGACTTAATTAAACATTACTGATTGTGTAAAAAAGTGTTGCAGTCTTCGAGAAAGACAGTTTCTGCTGTATCATCAGAACACTCGAGAACACGTGCTGGTACGTAATGATAATTAATAATAATTATTTTCTCAACAAAAAATATAGGGGGGCTGCAGCCCCCTGAGCCCCCCTGGTTCCTACGCTATGTTCATTGTTATTGTTGCCACATAGACTAACTGACATTCTCATATACTCTATTAGTGAAATGGGTATTTATTATGTGTTCATCTCTAACACATGAATATGCTGGATTATCTGATAATTCCACTCTTCGATGAACAACAATTGAACGAACTATATGAAATATGTTTTTCATAATATTTAAAGCATTCACAGAACATGTAGTATTACCTTCTTCATATGCAGGATTCCTGTTAATATCTCTCTCATGAACTGTAAAGTATTAAAAAGTGAATAACTACACATGTAGAAGGAATGATTTAGTATACACTATTATAAATGAACAAAGATATCTACAAGTGTTTATCTAGTAGTATATACATGTAAGTAGTACCTCCAACATTATCACTTTGTGTGCCTCTCCATAGTTTTCTCAATACAATAATAACAGCAACAGTTACTACTAGTATTATACTAAACAGTATGACTACTAGTGAAGAGGTTATAACAGCAACTATAGGAACTGAAATATTTAGTATTTTAGTATAATAATAATCATAAATATATAAACATATAGCTTTATAATTGTATACTATTTATAACATATATATATAATATCATTGATATAATTATAATTATTATAATTAAAGTTTACATAATTGTTATGTATACTTTATATAACAATATTACTTAATTATAGAAACTCATTATAATATATATTTATTTGTTAATGATATTGGTAATAATTAATCTAACCTGTTAGTGTATTTGGATCACTTGCTGTTAATGATGGGCTGTTAAGTGCAGTATATATAGTAGCAGATCTAGAACTGGTGGTTGTAAACTGTATGGATGTCACATGATAACCTAATAACAAAAAGATTGAAAAGAATAAGATTAAAAATCCATTATTTACTAGTTGGAGATGTTTCCACAAAAGAACTAGCAGTAGCGTGAATGAATGAAACATTAACAATCACTTCAAGTTGAACAGTTTTTGATATCATATCACATGGTTCACTATTAACTATATCATATACACTGACTGTATGATATATACCATTAGGTATAGTAATATATTCAGTAACATTTTCTTCTCCTAAAGTCTTGTTGATTACATGTCCCCAGGAGTCATTGTGTTCGTTTAATATTATCACTAAACAACCATCAGCTAAAGAACCTTCAGCAAAGACACATGTCACTGATACTAATCCATTTGATAGATCAAATACTTTGAGATCTTGAACATGAAAGGTAGCTAAGACATGAAAGATAATATATGAATTTTCAATGAGGTAACAGTTTACTTACTAAATGTTACACTTTGTGAGACTACTGAATTCATATTGAAATCATCCATAAATTCAATTGTCAGTACTTCTTCCTGTTTACTGTCAAAATATCCAGTTTTAAATTCGTATTTCAGATAATCCATATCAAAACCCTCAAATTTATAACTTCTAGTATCAACAAGATCAGGTTGAAATGGATTATTACTAGTAGCAATAATTGTACCAGAACATAATTTTGGAAAATCTGTGTACATCTAAATATAATAATGATGATGAATAATTATGATAATCATTATACATGTACATGTATTATTAAGTTGACAAATCATACCTCCAATTCAATAGTTGCATTACAACGATAATTATCCTCAAAGATAATACGGGTGTTTTTAATTTGAAATTCATTTCCTAAGTAGTTATACATGTATTACAATGAATCAACATATATGTTATAGATAAAGTACAGAGCATACGGTATATTGAATATACACTAGACAGTTATTAATTAGAAGCCAAGGCGGAGCCGAGGCTTCTAATTTTAATAACTACCGTAAGCTCTGTACTTTATGTGGTTTGTACTATAGTACACGTGGGTGTATCAGTAACTGCGCATGCTCGTCTAACACAAGTCAATTCACAGTATACCTGTAACATGGATAAAGAGAATCTTCCTCCATCTCATCAAAGTCTAGCAGAAAAAGACCAACCACCATTAAAAAAGGCAAAGCTAAGTCTCTCTTTGAAAAAGAAAAGGTTTGGTAAAGCGTAGTTAAAAAATTTGGGTGAAGTGTATTCTAACTACCATAATTGGTAGTTAGATGATGCCATCTAACTGCTTGTGGTATGTTTATAAGTTTTAGAGGCGTGTCGGCGCCTTTGATATACCCACATACTGTAGTACAATTAGTTGATAACTTACGTCCATAGAAGGATTGTTTCATTTCAGGTGTTGAACTATAAGATACACTTACAGCTGATATATTGATATTATACATGTTACATGGTTCCATCTCCAGAATATATTCTAAGTCTTGTGTTGTCTCATTAGCCCAAATGTATTCGTTATTCACTTCAATAATAATATTATAATAATAGCCATTATCAGATGAAAATGATGGTGGATCCCAAGTAATAATGGATGTGTTGAGTAGATTTTCACTGATATTGAGCTGAAGATTAGTGACTGGTGATATACCTAGTATTTGAAATGTAGCTGCTTTTGTAACAACATCAAAAGGGTCCAACGAGACAATGGTACAAGCAATACCAATATTAGTATTGATAGGTTTTGCAATAATCCGAAATTCAGATAAAATAGAATCACCAATCATTGTAGTGGTAATTTCTATACCTCTTTCCTGTTTGGTGTCATTATTTATTGAAGTACCCTCAACACTCCATTGGAGCAGATCTCCATGTCCTTCACAATAGAATATTGAGACTGTATTAAGCAGACCTTGTGTTTCAACAGGAGGTGTAGTGATGATAGCTGAGAAGTATATAATTTTATAACATAATAATTTCAATTTGTTTGTTGTGAGTCATTCGTCATCAATTCATCATGAATATTATAATCATCACTTTACTAACCTACACACATACTGAGCTTCAATAAAACAGATACTGATACGATTATACCGAAAGGAAACATTCTTCGCAACAACTGTCATCTATTGCTCCGTCAATCACGTGATTATTTTCATTATTATCTAATAAAGACTACTGTTATTTTTGACATGATGATAATATAGAAATTGTGTAAAGGAAAGATTAAACTAATGAGCCAGATATACTATTTAATGTTCTATCTTATAAACAATATATATCTACTAATAATAGCATAGCGATGAAGTCCACAGAAAGACAGACACTCTCCTTTCAGGAAACAACACGACCGCAGCTGGACTCAAACCACTGACCCTTAGATCAGGAGGCTCAAGCTCCAACCACTAAGCCATGCTGCCTCCTTAAAAAAAGAGTGCCCATCAAACTGGGACTATTTGATAGAAATGACTAACCACAACTTATATACACAACTGTGTATATAGGACCGTAGTCCTATCAGTTGTGGGAAACCGAAGTTCTATTATAACCCCCTAACATAAAGTGCCGTCAGAATCCGCAGGGTGGTAAGTCCCACGAATCAACCAGAAAGACCACAATTTCCAAAGTGGACCCTTTAGGCTAGGAGGCGTCATCCCTCATTACCCAAGGCTTGGGTAGTAGCTAATATAAGTTAACACCGTTAGGAGGGTTATTCCTAAATAAACTCCTCTATATAATAATAGCATATTGTACTCCATCTAGAGGAGCAGATAACCTACGTGGGTTTGATCTGTGTCCAAATGAGAAACATATAACTACTTACAACAAAATGATAAGTGATGTTATGTAATCAGTATAATATAAACTATTTTTACAATTTCAACAAATTAGAAAAAACATTAATCATGTACAATACATAAGTTATTAAATAGAGGGAGAGAGAACAATTGTGAAGGTAGTGCCTCTAGTAAAACTGTAAAACTGGTAATGATAATATCTCCGGATTTACTGTTCTCCATAGAAATAGTACTCTAGTTGGCTAGGGAGATCTCCAACATCATTATTAGAAAAAAAATTATCAATAGTAAATAATACATACCACTGTTATGAGAGTGTAATCTTATATTATGATACTAACATGTGTTAAAAAAAACCATCAGCAGTTATCATATTCTGAGAAGTACAACATAGTCTGAATAATAATCTCAAACAATTATGAGATACTATACTGTTAGACATGCAAGTGATTTGATATAAGAAATGAACCAATGAACCTTATTAATAGAATACCAAATATGAAATATTTTATGAAACCAGAGATCAGAACATAAGATGCTAACTACCAATACTTCATTGTATGTATAAAAATAACTAAGATGAACATCAGTGTTTGTCCTAAGAGTGAATTTGCATATTTTCATACATTCTAATAGTTGAGTTGTGTTCACGTTCATTCCTGATACTAGCATAAGCTTGATTCTCTGATAATACCACTCTCTGTAACATTACTAAATGAACAAAAACAATTAATTGAAGTATTATAATTTACAAGAGTAAAAGTAATACCTTGTTCATATGCTGGATTCCTGTTAATATCATCTTCACAAACTATGACATACAATAAGAATGATTTATACATAATTATAGCATTTATATGTATTCCTATTCATTCATGCAAAAATCATACATACAATCATTTTATCAGTTTCAGTCAAAACAATAGAAATACCTCCATTGATATTATTCTGTCTTGATCTCCTGATCTTTTTAACTATTCCAATTATAACACATAAAACAATGATCATTACTATAAATATGAATACTGTTACTATTGAAATTGTTATCACACCAACATGAGAAACTACAGCTAGAAAATAAAAAATGTGAAATAGTCACACTACAACCTCAATGCCACATTATAATTATAATACACTATTGTCATAATAAACATCTTACCTATTGATTTAGGAATTGATGATACTTCAGTTGTAGGACTAGAAGACAATTCATGATATACGACAACTGTAGTTTGAATAAGATATATCAATGAGCTGCTGAAATGAATACCTATACGATAAACATAATTTAATAACTCAGTAATAGACAGTGATATAGAGAATTGTCACACACTGTTAGGAGTACTGGTAGTACTAAATGTGCTTGTTGGATTTGGCATTGTAGATACGAATTTGATTTCTGCTAATCCATTATATATCACAGCTACTTTATCACTGACTTCATTTTCCAGGATATCAAAAGCAATCACAGTAAGATTTCCACTAACAGGCAAATTAATATATCCACTAGCCTCCACTGATCCTTGGATTTTATTAATCTGGATGGAATATAGTGTGACTGTTGTATCTTCTCTCTCAGTGAAATTCAGACCACAACCAGAAGCATTTGAGTTGTTAGCAAATATACACTGAACATAAATAGATCCATTCTCATGGACATAGGCAGTAAACTCTTGTACATGATTAGTAGCTAATATGAGTAGAACACACATGTAAGTATAGTGTGTATACCTAATAATCATATATACAAATAACTTACTGAAATTCAAATCATCAACAGCCTTAATATTGTTTAATTTGTCTGTAATCAGGCAATCAAATGTGAAGTATTGTTGATGTACAAGATTTTGTACAGTATACTTAGTAATATAAGTATCATTATCAGTTACAATATTTTCAGGATCATGTTTTCTTTTATGATTATCCCCATCAACAGGTTCATCAATCTGTGTATAACCTCTTATAACACTATTACAAAGTCGAGGATTACCTTCAAGCTAAATAAATATAGAATAAAAGCATACAATATTGAACAATAATTATTACAGTAGTTAAACATACATACTTTGATTGTAAATTCAATTGTGAAATTGCCAGTTTCTTCAACACTAATGTTATCTTCAACAATGAAAGCAGAATATTCTATTGAAAAAATAATAATAAACTAATTCTACAGAACAATGTAGTTACCTCCTGTATATTCTTGTTGTGTGATAGAACTGTCTGAAGTGTATGTGTCATCAAATGCTATCACACTAACAGTATATATACTACAGAGATTCAAAATATCAATAGACACTTCATATTCCCGTTCAATTGTCACATGTTCAATCACTATATTATCAGTATCATTTGTAATAGTGACTTGATATAACAAACTAATAACATCATTAGAAACAAAAGATGGTGGATTCCAAGAAACTCTTGCAGATTCATTCATACTGATATTAAATATAGGATTTTCAACATGTCTGATTCCTGTGTATAATTTATAAGTATAAAAATTTATTTTATAACACATTCATCTTGATATTAACACAAGATCAAGTATGGGAAAACTGATACTAAAATGTAATTTACCTCTTACAAATAGATCAGCTCCAGCAGAATCAAACACAAAAGAGCCATGGTTAACAACAACACATCCAATATTCAAACCATCATTTTCAGGTTTAGCCAAAATCAAAAGTGTAGAATTAACAATACCAGGTGTAGCAATACTAGGATGTATAGTAATGTTTCTTGTCTCATCTGATAGTGATATTCCATTTGTTAGCCATACAAGAACATCTCCTTCTCCTTCACACTGGAAACTAACCCAAGTATCAAGATATGCATTTGTTGATACTGGTGGATTTGTGATCTCTGAATAGACATTATATAGAAACAATGAATTGGATTATATGCAAACAAATTAAGCAAACACAAAAGCAGCTTTAGATATCTGTTATAGTTACATATTAATATAGCAATAGTTATGCATGATAGAATAATTTACTTGTAAAGGACAAGACTTGGATTCTTGATTGACTGAGAAGCAGGGAGTAACAAAACACAATTATAAATCCATTCATTTCATAGATTCACCATGTATATACTTGCATGCACACACTAGTATATCACATAATAATCATGAATACCGTACAATAAAAAACAACATCTGTCTGTTTTTACAAACAGGTATATATGTATAATTATTGTAGTAATTAATATACAGATATAATCACATACATCTATATTATATATTCATACTTGCATGTGTATAATACATGTGTATTATACATTGTAAAGATAACAATGTCATCAATTGCTTGTTGAAAATGAGTGAGCAACAGGATATGACTATGATTACTTATTAACGGAAAGGAAAGATGCAGGTAGAAGGTAATATGCATTTATATAGCAGTAATGCAGTTGATTACTGCTTGTTGATTTGATGAACTGATAAATTCATTTATAACATAACTGTACATAGAGAGAGAAGTCATTGTTCATTAAACTAAAGAATCAGCTATACTATTTAATGTTTTAACATAATATTATAAACTAGCCTATTGCAGCGATAATCTATGTGGGTAGTCCAATTTCTTTGATGGGTGAGAGAATCATTTGGAAGACCAGAATCTGTGAAACTATCACTACACCGTGGCTAAGCCTGTGTTATATCGAAGTGTAACTGTAGCAAAATCATTAAAGAGAAGTATGATGATTGCAAGTATACTGTATATTACTGTAAAAACCGACTGGCAGTTTTTGGATCGTTATATGAGCTTAATAGTGCTTTCACATTATTAATAATGAGAGCGTCTTTGAAACCAAATTGAATATTATCAGGTTTCTAATGGAAAATAAACTTTTTACTTATCATTAAAAGCATGTTTATTGTGTTCCTATAATGAATATAGTCTTCATTAGATCTAGAAACATAGTAATTTGGTTATAAGCATGATTATTATGTTCCTAATTGCTATGTGATAGATGTATAAGATGGACTGAAAACATGCAGGTAATGTCACCAAAGTAATTTGTAGAAAGAACCATTAATGTTTCACAGTAATATAATTATTATAATATGTACATCATATATAATATAGTTATATAATAATAATTACAATTATGTATATATACATAGTCATAACATAATTATATTATTCCTACATACACACATATGTTATATACAATTACACAATTAAACATACAAAACATACATACATACATATGCATGCTCTTTGGGTACAACAATTCAAATTTGTGCCTTTCTGTACACAGTAGTAAATTAATATTAGTGTTGCTATAGTAACGTGTGCATAAATACAAAACAAATGCATCATATATTCAATTATTATTAATCACTATCATAATATAAAATAAGATATCATTGTAATAGACTGATTACACAGTGACACACACAACATTGGAAAACTTGTTAATGTTGTTGCATTAACTCTAGGTTTTCCTACAACAGAAAAAAAATGTAAACAAACAGACTTTGTCTTTTACTTTAATATAGCGGTTAGGTACTTATGTAGGGTTATATAGAAGTGGTTTGTTTAATGTCCCTATGTTAATTGCCATCCCAATTTTATCAACGTAGTTTTGGATTCTGACATCCCTACGTCTTTCGTTTTTATAAATACATGTATAACATTTCTTATATTATATATGTATTGTATGTAAACTATATTATTAGTATAAAACATTATAATCCATGATTAATAATAATTATTATAAAAATATTAATTTCGGTCCTATACCATCCAAACCTTATTTGCATACTTTAACATCCACTACATATTGGCACACTGAATATGAGCAACCATCTGGGTGCACTTCTGTTATTGCAGTATTGTGTGGCATGGGGTACATGTTCCGAGAACATCCTTCAAATGTAATTAGAAACAATCAAGTAATTATATATTACATATTGTCTATGCACTGTTATATAGCATTATCTTTTATACTATGTCTTTTCAAACAATTATTTTTAATCAGAAATCAACATGATATGGTATGGATATATAGAAACTGTAGAGAAAATATTAAACTAATGAATCAGATATAGTGTTTAATGTTCTATCATGACTAACATATAATCCATATCTACTAATAATAGCATATTGTACTCCACCTACAGGAGCAGATAATCTATGTGGGTGTGATCTATGTGTCTGAGGTGATGAACTAAGATCCTGAAAATCCAGTTTGACATATTCAACAGAGTCTCTATTTCTCTGAGGAGGGAGAGAATCATCAGGAAGACTTAGATCTGTGGAACTATCATTACGTTGTGGCTAAAATGAGAAAAATTTGAATAAAGTGATTGAGATTCTGTAATCAATGGAGTACATTTTATAGTATACAAGTGATTGAGTGATGTCCTGAAATTAGTGGAGTAATTTTCATAGTCTCAAAAAGAGGAGGCATCTGGATCGCGACACTAAATAAAGTCTAGTTGGAATGTCTCAACCTATGTTCATACTACTATCAAACTATTTTCTCTAATATTTCAGTGTTGAAATCAGAAGGTTGAATTTGAATGTGCTGAAATGTCATTAGTTCAATACTTTATACTTAAATTCTAATCCACTAATCTATTTCACCTCCTCTAGGTATACTATATGACATGACTTACAATGATAGCACTTTGTGGTCTACTATGATTCTCATTAGCTACTTCTTCATACGGGGGTGGTCCCTCTGGTAAAACTGGTAATGCTAATGGATTTATTGCTGCCCATGCAGAGAGTATTCCAGTTGGTCTGAGAGATCCCTGAGATAATAATTAGAAGACAAAAATCAAACAAGATAAATATATAATAAATATTACAGGGCTTGAATGAATGTTGCAATTGTGGCATTTGAACATTTAAACAGGAATGGTGCTGCTTAAAATACATATTTAATGAGCTGTTGATGATTGCCATTTCTTGCTGCAAAAGGTTTCTGATCCTTAAACAGTGTAGAGTGCAACTTGAAGAAATAGTTAGACGATTAAAAAAACATGTATATTAATGATTTTAAACCAACCACCGTTTAGCATTGTTTTCATCTATCAAACTGTTTATAACTGCTAGATATACAATGTATTACAAAATAATTATGTTTTTAAAGCTATATAATTGCAAATAAAACCATAGCTAAAAATTTAG
>OX345637.1:12919415-13039415 GCA_947044365.1 Petrosia ficiformis | reverse complement strand
ATTAATGTAATCAACTAACGAGTGATAATATTAATAATACTAACATGTGTAATATACAACACACTATCATGATATAATAATGTGATGGGTATCACTATGATAACATGTTATGATGGTGTTGAGATAATAATTACAAATATAGCAAATAGCTAATGAATATAACTATATAAATGTGATAATTAAATGAATTTTGGATGAAATGTAATTAACACACACACCCAAGTCTACATAATACTGCAAAAAATTGTTTGCTGTTTCAACCGACTTGAGTGGTTATAGAATAGTATGTTTTCATTTACATATAATATGCTCCTAAGCATTATAATGACAGGTAGTGAGAATATTAGCATTACAATGACATGTAGTGAGCAATAAGTACCATATACTTATTAAAATACATTGTTAATTCATAAAACATATCATTTGTAGGAGATTTAACTAAACTATAAACAAAAACAAACGGCACACTTTAAATGAAACATATCAACTCTCAATATATGCTTACTGAATTCTATAGTTACAGTATTACTAGCTGCTCCTTCAGTCTCATCCCACAGTGTAATAATGTAGAACTGATTATCGACTAATGAATTCAGTACTATATCTATTATGCCATTTGATGCAATGAATGGTCCAGTTGTCTCTCCATCTCCTAAATTAGAGGCAGTCATAATGTTGTGTGTAAGTGGTAGATTGCACGTATTATGGTGTACCTGTAATGAAAGCATCTTAATGAATTTATTTTATCATGTAGTATAGTAATAAAATGTACATGTATGTATGTATGTACATATGTACAACGTATGTATGTATAATTTTTGTATGTATGTATGTATGTATGTATGTATGTATGTACATACATGTACGTATAATGTCCATTATTTGTATAATTATATGTATGTATGTATGTATGTATGTAAGTATGTACGTATGTATGTATGTATGTATGTAGGTATGTATGTATGTATGTATGTATGTATGTATGTATGTATGTATGTATGTATGTATGTATGTATGCATGTACATACGTATAATCATGTTGTAAATATGTACATGTATATATAATTATGTATAATTATTTGTATGTATCGTTATACATGTATATAAATATCTGTATATGTTTAATACATATGCACAACGTATGCTGTATGCATATACATGCATACAGCATACATTGTACATATGTATTACACATACAAATCCATAATGTATGTATGTATAAGTATTTGCATGTACGTATGCATGTATATATCTATGTATATGTATGTATCTATGTATGTTTGTAAATATATACAGTGTATGTTGCATGTGTGTACATGTATGCCCACGTATGTATGTATAATTACATGCACTTGTATGTATGTATGAACTAAGTATTTACAGTACATAATATAAACATAATTAGTTTTATAATGCATGAATATTAATTTTTTTAATTATGCAATTCCGTAATAATTAATTATACAGTAATAATAAATAATTATGATGTCATTCTGGTTTAATATTCTCTAGAGAAATACTACACCACACATCAATACTTTCAAAACAATTATACATAATTATATTCATAATGATTATATTACTATTAATTATAATTATACATACACATACATGTACATAATTATATGTACATATACAAACATACATACATACATGTACATGTACATACATACATACATAATATATATACATACACGCATACATACATACATGTATATACATGTACATGTACATACATACGTACATATATACATACATACATACATACATACATACATACATCTTAATCTGTGTTCACCCAAAGGTGGTACAGGCTTTGATATCAAACAATTTTTCGAATTCTCCATAGCCTCTAACTCCTCATTTAACTCATCACCACATGCATATATCATACCCCTTCACATTTTCCTGTCCAGTGCCATACTAAACCATTCATCCGACATCTCGCACCTCTTCAAATCGCTCATTACCACATCGCACCATCTCAGCTTCTGCTTTCCCATAGCTCTCTTCCCTCCTGCCATTTTACTCACATAAATACATACATACATACATACATACATACATACATACATACATACATACATACATACATACACACATACATACATACATACATACATACATACATACATACACACATACATACACACACACATACATACATATATACATATATATATATATACACACACATACAAACATACTCACATTTATTGTGATATTAGCTTGTGGTTTACCACCTGGAGTAACTGATAACATCACTTCAACACTGTTAGGATCAATATGAGATGCTAATATACAATACAGATGGATAGAAACAAAGAATTATAATTCTGCAGTAGTAGAACACACATATATGCTACACACATAATTTGGCACACTGACACACAAACACATGCCAAAAACACAGACACAGACAGACAAACACACAGATACATAGACAGACAGTTCTACACACACACATACAGACACAAATATATACACATACAAACACCATGTTTACCTTCTAACTCATAAAGTGTTGTATTAGTTTTCTCTCCATTGCCTGCTCCATTTACAGGTATAACAGTCAACACATAATCATCACATAGATTTGATAATACTATTGTATAGTTTGTATCAGTAGTGGAATGGGATATAAGAGTATTAGAATGTGTCCCTGATAATATCAGTTCATAATTAATTAAGACATTGGCTAGACTATATGGAGGTATCCATGAGACAGAAACAATCATGTCTTCATGTACATATAAATTCAAATTTGTGACATGTTCAAGAGGTCCTAGAGATTATGAGAAAGTGAGGAAAAAAAATGGAGGAAGAGGAGGAGAAATGAATAGAAACTATTAAGTAAAATGTAAAATGCTGTAGTGTATGAACATCATTGTGTTATACGCTATTTCTAACTCGGGAGTTGTGAGGGATTGCTACTATAAGCAAGATATCACATACCAAGCTCTGATTATAACAATATATGAAGACATAGCTACATGTATATACCATGAATATATGTACACACAATAATATATATACCTATCAGTGTTTCTTATGGCACACCATTGGCACAAACAGCTTCTTATTTGGTACTGCACAGTTCTCTCTTTGGGCCAGATGACACAGTTATAATTATGATTATATTATCACAGATCACTCTTTGTTAATGGGTTCAAGATGTATTCCCAATGGAACACACACTAACCATTGTTGAACATATCAAAAACACTGGTATATATATATATATATATATATATATATATATGTACATGTAATACAATGTTATAATTCATCGATACATACATACATGTAGATGTGTATTCCTTATTGCATGAATGCAGTTGAGAAGCTAAGAAAGACTAAATATTCAAGTAATTTGACAATTAGTATTATACTGTGTCTAAAAAATCATAGTAACTTGTTACCATGGTGACATGCGTGAAACTTGTGTTACTTGATTGTTATGTGACACTATAAACTTTAATAATTACACCACAGGAATCTTGAAGAAATAATGAATTGTAATTTGATTTAGTCCACTACTAACTGTCATATGACTTTAATTAAGTACATGGGTGTATATACAAACACATTTATATTGAGTATCAGAATTTGGTAATTTATTGATACATGTACATGCAAATGTACATGTACATGTAAATGTACATGTAGTCATCATAATTATTCCTTTCTTTACAATTAGATGTTTACATGTACACATTTAATTGTAGTCATGTACATGTACATAATAATTATACTTGATATAAATGTGTTAGTATATATATATATCATGTACTTAATTATAGTCATATGGGGTATTGAAGCAGTTGACCTTTTTCTCTTCATTTATTCAAGCTCTCTCTGTGGTATAAATATTGCAGCTGATCATGTTACATATCACTCAAATGAAGTGTTATTAATATGTGTTATAATTATATGATATAGATAATGTGTTATTACTGTTGAAATGTGATCTCGTCTCACACTTAACATCTCACTAATAGCATTTTAAATATGTATAACTTGGATGAGGTTGGATGTCAGATTGAACTACATATCTATTTAAGGTCAATATTATGATCTGCATCCATTACAGGCAATCAGGCGTTAACAGGTACAGTAAATATATGTCATAAAACATAATATTTATACTCCAAATGGTAAATGGAATGCATAAATAAAACAATCTTGAATAAATAAAAATTAATTAAATATGTACTTTAACTCTAAATGATTACAATATATGGATTCTGTTTTGATTATAACATTATCCTTTTAAACTCTTTGTAGTATTATAATGTGGCTAGCCTGTAGATATGTTGTATACATGACAAGGAAAATGTACAATATAACATATACACATGTATATATACATTACATGTACTCAGTATACAGAGCAGTATAATGATTAATACAGTTAATGAATAACAGCTGTAATGCCAGAACACCCAAAATATGATCAACTTTCATTTCTATAAGTTTTGCCTATAAGCAAATATGATATCATGTTACATTAGATTATTTGAAATTGTGATAATATTTATATATACTACATACTACATACTAGGTGTATGAAATAATAATATAATCATCTAGTGTCGTTTACTTAACTATAACTATATATAACAAAACCACTTTTAATAAGGCATTGTGACTTATAGACTATAACTAATCTACAAATCTGCAGCAATGACTATAACCAACTAAAATCCAACAACCACTTTTATTATACTTATTATAATAACTAAAACTGAAACCCTCTTGGTAAGTCTAAACTCATTTAACTATAACTATAATTAAATACTGAAAAAACCATCATACTATAACTATAACTAAAAGTGATGATTATTACAAAAATAATGCTACGACATCTTTAATTAATATTCTAACCTTGTACTAATAATAGTACTGTTGAAGACATAGTGTCACCAGCAATAACTGCTAAACATGATATGTTGGAATTGTTCAATTCTGGAGAGGCAATAATAGACAGATTAGATGATAATATACTGTTTCCGACTGATTCAAGATTATCCACTCCTCCATGAATTATAGCTGCTACGTCATTGATTGTCCAAGCAATGCCAAGACAGTTCTGTACACTACATGAGAAGAATGCTTTCTGTCCTTGTGATATATTCAGTGATATAGGTTCCTCTATAAAACCTGAGTATATGTATGTATGTATGTATGTATGTATGTATGCGTGTGTGTGTGTGTGTGTGTGTACATATGTATGTAAACTTGCACATACATACATTCGTATTTAAATACATACATACATACATTCATACGCATATACATACATACATACATACATACATACATACATACATACATACATACATACATACATACATACATGCATACATATATACATACGTACACACATACATACATGCATGCATACATACATACATACATACATGCATACATATATACATACATACATACATACATACATATATACAAGCATGTATACATACAAAACACATAAATCATTGTTTTTATAATGTTATCTGGTCAGTAGCAGTCAGTTATTATATAGTTTATATCAGTCAATACATGAGACAATATATGTATTTATAACCACTTGCAATATAGTGAATTGAAGTATGGTGTCATAACTGTACTATGATTAACATTACATCAAAATGAACATTATATAACAAAGACACACTTTATATAATTAGTCTATATCACATTATAAGAAGCCACCAATAACAATATGTAAACAATCATTAGCTGGAATGTATACACCCAACATCAATGAAACATTTTAGGATTTGGTAAACAAATTTCCATTTACAAATATCCATCCATACATCCATCCATCCATACATCCATCCATCCATCAATCCATCCATCCATTCATCCATTCATCCATTCGTCAATCCATCCATCCATCCATCCATCCATCCATTCATCCATTCATCATTTGTCAAGTCAAGCATACATAATTGCTTAGTCATTCAGTCATCCATATAAATTCTACAAACAATTATAGAACTCACTAGCTCCTTGTGTCCAGTTTATTGTAAGATACAAAACAGATAATATAATAAACCTAAAGTCAAAATAAGACCAAATGAATTAAATAATGCCCACGTAATGAGACAACAGTTAACAAAAGAAACATAAACAATACCAATGTATGAATGATAACAAAGAAATTTAATAGTAAATGTATGAACACACACACAATATATATAAAATTATATATATATGTATATATATATATATTATATATATATATATATACTAGGGGTCTTTTGGTTTTTTCATTGGCTCCTGATGTATAATTATATATATCAAAAATAGTATTACAACTATATAATATCAAATTGATATTACATGATGCATTATTATTGTATACTATGTTACCAGCTCACTGTTGATTAAAAAGACCAATATATAACAATTATGAATGTTATTTATATCATGATGTGGACATTGAGGGATTAACTGATCCACAAACCACAAACCATAAATTCACGACAATCCATTACACTGTTTAGTAAACATACAATATAAAATTCATGTTGACAGGAGTTTGGTCAATGGAAATAGCATCTACTGCATTATTTAAGAGATGGAGTATATATTTATAGTACTAATTCAATTTATGAATATTAGTAGATGTAGTTAAATATACTCAACCTGTGGATTATGAGTATAGACCATCATTAAATTGTAATAGTGTATACCACCAAACATGTACAGGAAATAGTAATTTATACTATATATAATTATGTATATACTGTCATAATTGTGTTATGGTGTTTGTATGTGATCAATACTACTATTATTATGAGAGCAGTGTACTAACACAACTACTAATGTCAAACCTACACAATGTAAAAATATACTATGGATCTCTGGTGTGATACAACAGCTGATTCAATAAGTAGGTACTCATACATTCAAACAGGTATTATAGTTATAATTATTGATAATTATATATATATATATATATATATATATATATATACACATATATTACATACAATATAATATCACATTAGTTTGTGCCTAGATGCATGCAAATTATGCTTCAATGATTGATGTTGCACTTCAGATATGCAGCGAGTGATGTTAAGTTCTTGCTGCAAGGCTACACACTAGATCTTCGTTTTATATGATATCTGGAAAGCAAACAGCTTGAAGGCTTGTTCTTTGTGCAACTACTGCAGTTATTATTTTATACTAGTTTATAATCAACTTACATTTTAAAACTCTGCATTTTGAGCAATGAATGTGAACCAACAGATCCAGCCAGAGTACTAGTGATTTGCAGATCTTTTTTAAAACAGTCTTCTTTTCAAATCTGAGCTTGTGTACAAGTTATAACCACAAGTCCTTGAGTTGCCACACCCCATTGAAATTTCAAATTTATATATACGTAATGTAACAATAGATGAATATTATTAGGTGAAAATAATACCTCAATAGTACACTATAAAAGACCAAATCTTGAGTTTTGTTAATATGTAGTTTATAATTAAATGATTTGCATTATTGCAAATTACAACTGAAGACATTATATAGTTTGTACTGATTACAAAAAATAACATGCATGTGAGCCAAGATAAGTTCTATCTACACACATACAAAGTAAATTAATAATTGTTCGGTTAAACTCAAAACTTGCTTGCCCATGTGGTACAATAATAAGCTCAGTACATACAGTAGTGATGGTTACTGTCCATGAATCCAGGTAATATACATTCCATCGGGATTAATATTGGCATGCCTGTCCTCTAGGCATTATACACTTGAAATCTTTATATTTTTTTCACTGAGTACTAATGTAGTATCTGCAGTTTTGTCTGTTGTTTATAAATTTTAGGTTGATAGAATTGATGGATGGATGGTTTTTGATTTCTGCACATAGTAGTCTCATCCCTATAGAACGCTAAACATTTTAGAAATACAGAACTCTTCAAGTTGGCTTGAGAACCTCTCAAGTCGACTTCCATGTCCTCGATCCTAGGCCTAGGGTCTCTTGTCATTACTGTTCTGTATCATTTAGTACACTAAAATCAAATTGAGAGGTTCTCAAGCCCATTGAAAACATTCTCAAGCCTAGTTACTTGAAGAGTTATATATTTTTGAAAGGTTTGGCATTTCATACATCCTGTCCACCTACTGGCTCAAGTAGGGGAGGAGTCTGGATGAGACTATATCTACACAGTCAGTAATGATGTATTTGCATAGACTTAAAATGTTTTTACGCATGAATATTGTATAATTATAATTGCACTTTGTACAATACTACAAAGAGAACTAATTACAACACATAACTTTACTACACTAAACTAATAAAGTTTTTGCCATTATTTAAAATAAAATTATTTTAAGTGCTTCACTTTAAGATACACACATCCATTTTCACGATCTTCACATGTACTGAGTTCAACAGAATTATTTTTTACTGTGTCCTCATACCACGAATCAAGAAATGCATTGATCTGTGCATAGAGTACTGGTCGATTTGGAGCTACAGAATTGACATTGAACTATAATCATGAACATAGTTTTTTATTGTTTGGATTTTTAATTATGCCACTTTTATATAAGGGTATTATGAAGCCACTCCTCAATCATATAAATTTCAAGGAGCTACACCCACTGATATGACACAACATTATAAGGATCAGAATATTCTTATTTACACAAGACATCAATAATTAATATAGAAAATAGTCTCGTCCCCTGACCTTACACACCTATGGACGAAAGAAGGTCTGGTTACTTGAATTGACTTTTTTGTTCCAGCAATTATTGTGGGTGTGATAAATGAATATTATTAATAGGCTATGCTGAAGCCACTACTTTATTTGCTGTTCTGACTTATATAACCTTGCAAAAGAACAAGCTATTAATATCATAGTGTACATGTGTACCTACATGTATATCTTCACAGTATGTTCAAAATAATTTAATGAAAGAAAGAAAAGCGGGAAATGTGTCCTGACATTTGAAGTTAGATGGAGAAATCTGTACAAGTTACTTAGAATATATAATGTGCTTTGAACATTATAGATTTTTTATTACCACAGGGTTGTATCTATATAAATATATGTGTTTGAGTCACTTACACGAGTATGCATGTAGTTAAGGAAGTTGTGTCATTCCAGGTCATTTATTGGGTTTGGCACATAAATAAATGCATGCTTGATCTACAGACCAGCAGGAAGAATGCACAATTGTAACTAATACTAATAGCTGTTGTATACAGCAGTGAAACAAAAAAAAGTCAAACTGAGTTACAAGACTTTATTTCGCTTGTAGGTATAGAAGGTCTAGGGACGAGACCATATAGGAAATAATCTATAATTACACAATGAAGCTATAGGTTAGTACTATGTAATATTTAATGGTGAGTTAAATGTTTAAACGTGGGGGTTCAATAAAGATCGAGATAAGATAATGCATAGGTGAATCGGGTATATTATGTTATCAAGACCTTTATTGGTTTGCCAAGTGCCAAATTACAACATTTAATGCACTACAAAGAAAGCTATAAAAGATTTAGCACATGTATGCCAGACATATCACCAGCTATGGAGGAGGTTTATGTGGATATAACATAGGTGACTCATGATCATAAATATTGCAACTACTCATTGATACTGTCTATGGTAGCAAAAATAGGCTCGTTTTTTTAAAAGATGACAATTTTGATTCTTCTTTTGCAAGCATACACAGACTCATAGCTTGAGTGTTATAGTATTTTTTTTGGTACTATTATTACCTGAGTAACTCCTAAACATTCTACTATGTGTAAGGCACATGTGTATTATAATTATGAAAGTTTTTTGGCTTTAACATAAGCAAAAGGTGATAGATTCGTCTTTCACTGCTAGTTTGGGAACGAGACCAACATAGTCACATGTGTATGTCATACTATTTGATTATTATATTACATCTTAATAAGCTGACCTTCTTCTCCGGCTGAGGCATAAGTCACCCTCATCTACAAGGAAAAAACAAGTGATCTTTCAGTGTATATATGATAGTTTTCCTGCATATTTATTTAGTACAACAGTGTTGGCACAATGGTAATTACAATCATTACTTTTATTATAATGTTTTTGAATTAAGGCAATTTTCCAAGGATGTACATGCGCCTTGGGTAGCACGACTTAATTATCTCCTAAAGTAATATTTCCCATCCCATAGATACAATGACATGCACATATGCTTAGTGCAAGTTAAATATTCACAATATACATTTTGTAAATTGTAATTATAATTAACCTTAAATTGATTTTGCTCACCACGACTATCCCTGTTAAAAAAAAAACAGTTGATAAAGTTCACTAAAATTATAATTTTGTTTCGATTACCTAGAAATACTGTCCGGTTTATTCCTTAGCTTGAACACTAACACAACCACAATAACTAAGATAAGAACTGAAACAGCTATAAAGGCTACAATAACGCCAATAGTTATACCAGCAATTGCTATATGAAAATATAAGAATTATATGAATATTCTTAATATGAGTATTCACCTCCACTTTCAAGTGGTCTTGTGGTTGGATCATCCACTGTTGGAGCTGTAGATCAGAATAATATGAAAATATTATTATAATAATGATGGAACAGCACAGAAATACATGGAAATATGGATTAGATGACCTAACAACCACACCTAGCAACCATTTATGTACAAATGTTACGATACTAGGCTTTGTCTCAATTATGAATCCCTATATAATTATAATTATACATGTATTTTCAAATATTGACTATCGTTCATTATGACAAATGATTATCAGACATTGCTTAATAAATGATAGTTCTAGTAATTACTAAATATTCTCTCTAAATGATAATTATAGTTATGTAAAATGAGTTATTTAACTCTAAAAATACTCTCTTAGTAGATATTAAATCATGAATAATAAATTAAAATCTTTAATTGTTAATATTTATGCACCTACAAATATGCTCACAATTGGGGCTGGCAGCACTATCAGACTATCAGACTATCAGACTATCAGACTATCAGAGATATACTAAAACTGCTCAAATAGTGTTTGTAGATAAGTAAGTATAGCTTTATATTGAATAGGTTTTAAACCACAGACTCACTAGTTGATGGTACAGGAATACTTGGAGGGGGCACACTAATCACTCCAAAATCTACAGCAGGTTCCTCACTAAAACTTTCATCAGTATTCCAATCAAAAACTCTCACTCCATAAAACCCCTCACTTGCCACTTCAACACAACCTTCGACACTTTCCTGAGGGATATTCACTGCAACCTGTATATCTTTATTCACTCCTGTGTTTGACACAACCAGACGACACCCACTTGCTGGTGATGATGTTATATAATAACATGTAACACACACAGTCCCTGGACCAACATTATAGTCAGCTCTTATTACATCAAAGGTATCTAAAGTAGTATCAATAAAATATTTGATTGTTAGAGATACAATTTTATCATACAACTCACAAAATATTCCACCTTTATCAACACTATTTTCAAGTGCTATATCATATGTACCCACCCCATCTTCACAAAGTATAGAAACAGAGAAATTTGTCCTTGTGACAGTGTCAGTTGGTAGAGCACTAATCTGATTGGTCTGCTGAACAGGCTCTTCTGGAGGACATTCAGCATATAGTGTGGCATTGTTCAATTGTGAGAGACAATAACCACCAATCTATTTGTGTGTGTGTGTGTGTGTGTGTGTGTGTGTGTGTGTGTGTGTGTGTGTGTGTGTGTGTGTGTGTGTGTGTGTGTGTGTGTGTGTGTGTGTGTGCGTGTGTGTGTATGTGTGTGTGTGTGTGTGTGCGCATGTGTGTGTGTGTATGTGTATGTGTACATGTATGTGTGTGTGTGTGTAAATCAATAAGTGAGTGCAAATTATATTATTCAGTACTAATAAGTATTGTAAAACAAAAAAAACATGGATAATTTTATATTAGTACAACTTCCACATGTCATACTCTTAGCTCATTTAGTCCAGTGGCTGCTTTACTTGTATTGTGTGTTGTTTTAGTTTGTTAGTTATACACCTCAATCTCTGTTACTATGTGATATATACACCTCAGGACTGTAGACCTCAGTGTATAAATGACACGTCAACCATAACGTCATGGTAGGCACTGTACAAAGTAGATCTTAACTACACTGCACCAGTAGTTCTTTAGCAGACTAGTGAAGTACATAACTACAAACTTCACAGCTACAGCTCATACTTCTGTTTCACAAGTTTAATAAAAGTTTATAATTGAGTTACTTAAATAAATGTCAAAATGCTTTACTCAGAGGCCTTTTAGTTATAGTTAACTAATCAACACTAAAGTTTAAGTCCCTAACATAAACCTTAAGCCCATAAATCTTAGACTCTAGAATTGAGGACACGTTCCTTTGCAATTGCAGAATTAGTGGCACTTGAAAATCACCACCAAGAACCAGATAAGTAGACAATTCTTTATTTTATAATTTTTTAAGAACATGTAGAGATACAGTACACAAACAATATTGAGATGGTACATTGGAAACAAAATTAAACTAACCTCACCCATATACATGTAATCATTATTACAGTGAAACCCCTTTATTCTGGACACCATTGGAACAAATATACGTGTTCTGATTACAGGGGTGTCCTCATTTCAGGGGTGAATTTGTATTATAAACCACAGTTTGGGACATTTGTTAGTGTCCTCAATACAGGGGTTTCTTCATTTCAGAATGTCCTCAATAGAGGAGTTTCACTGTATATACATGTAAGTATAATTATTCATTCCTTTGTTCATGCACGTAAATTCAAAATAATTATAATAATCGCACGAAATACATTATACATACATAATTATATATGTACATTAAAATAAAAAATACAATTATTAATGTTTTCTTACTGTGACATTTACATCCAATATGAGGTCACGCCCACTATATCCTAGTGATACCTTAGCCGCATCAGTTCTGAAAAAACCTGTAAAAAAGAAAATGTAATAAATGTATTTATTTTTATTAAAGCGATCATAGGATGACTATTATACAATAGGTGTAGCCACACCAGGGTATGTAGCCAAGCGACAATGGGTGTAGCCACACTAGGGCATGTAGCCAAGTGATCATAGGAAGACCATGATACATTGGGTGTAGCCATACCAGGGTATGTACCCAAGCAATCATAGGAAGACCATTATACAATGGGTGTAGCCACACCAGGGTATGTAGCCAAGTGATCATAGGAAGACCATTATACATTGGGTGTAGCCACACCAGGGTATGTAGCCAAGTGACAATGGGTGTAGCCACACCAGGGTATGTAGCCAAGTGATCATAGGAAGACCATTATACATTGGGTGTAGCCATACCAGGGTATGTACCCAAGCAATCATAGGAAGACCATTATACAATGGGTGTAGCCACACCAGGGTATGTAGCCAAGTGATCATAGGAAGACCATTATACATTGGGTGTAGCCACACCAGGGTATGTAGCCAAGTGATCATAGGAAGACCATTATACAATGGGTATAGCCACACCAGGGTATGTAGCCAAGCAATCATAGGAAGACCATTGTACAATGGGTGTAGCCACACCAGGGTATGTAGCCAAGTGATCATAGGAAGACCATTGTACAATGGGTGTAGCCACACCAGGGTATGTAGCCAAGTGATCATAGGAAGACCATTGTACAATGGGTGTAGCCACACCAGGGTATGTAGCCAAGTGATCATAGGAAGACCATTATACATTGGGTGTAGCCACACCAGGGTATGTAGCCAAGCGACAATGGGTGTAGCCACACCAGGGTATGTAGCCAAGTGATCATAGGAAGACCATTATACATTGGGTGTAGCCATACCAGGGTATGTACCCAAGCAATCATAGGAAGACCATTATACAATGGGTGTAGCCACACCAGGGTATGTAGCCAAGTGATCATAGGAAGACCATTATACATTGGGTGTAGCCACACCAGGGTATGTAGCCAAGTGATCATAGGAAGACCATTATACAATGGGTGTAGCCACACCAGGGTATGTAGCCAAGTGATCATAGGAAGACCATTATACAATGGGTATAGCCACACCAGGGTATGTAGCCAAGCAATCATAGGAAGACCATTGTACAATGGGTGTAGCCACACCAGGGTATGTAGCCAAGTGATCATAGGAAGACCATTGTACAATGGGTGTAGCCACACCAGGGTATGTAGCCAAGTGATCATAGGAAGACCATTGTACAATGGGTGTAGCCACACCAGGGTATGTAGCCAAGTGATCATAGGAAGACCATTATACATTGGGTGTAGCCACACCAGGGTATGTAGCCAAGCAATCATAGGAAGATCATTATATAATGAGTGTAGCCACACCAGGGTATGTAGCCAAGTGATCATAGGAAGACCATTATATAATGGGTGTAGCCACACCAGGGTATGTAGCCAAGTGATCATAGGAAGACCATTATATAATGGGTGTAGCCACACCAGGGTATGTAGCCAAGTGATCATAGGAAGATCATTATATAATGAGTGTAGCCACACCAGGGTATGTGTACTATGTAGCCAAGGCAAAAATATTAGTGTAATTATAAAAAGAATTTTGTACTACATTTCAATCTGAAAATATTCTAAATAGAAGCTATTGAACAAAATTAAAATGAAGAAAATCCGTAAAAATATGTTACCTGACTAGCCATTGGCAGGGCCGCTGAGAGGGTGAAAGGGGCCCAGGGTGTGCGAAGCGCGCCAAAAATGTTTTTGCTAATTAATTATTTATAGTGGGTGTGGTTATCGCATGTTATTAACAAAAATTGCTCATTCAGCATTACACGTGTCACTGTTTCAGGTATAAACAATTATAACTATTATTATTGTTTTATCTAGCTTGACGTTGAATTATAGATTTATAATCGTGTTTCCTATTATAATTGAGTAAGCTTCTATATAATAATGGGGCCCCAAGAGAATGTGGGGCTCCGGGGCAGTTGCCCCAGTGGCCCGTCCAAGAAGAGAAAAGGAAAGAAGAGGGAACAAAACCTTCTCAATGACATGTTTAGCACATTAACTAATCAACTACCAAACAATGCTAATTAGGTGATGAAACTTTCACCGTGTTTTGCACGCTGATTCTGTGACTATAGAACTTTCTATACCCCTTACTAATGAGACAATGAAAAGCTTATTAATTGTTAAGAATTGATTTTTACATGCCTGCCAGATGTGTGCCTAAGGCATGTAGTGAAATGTGAATAGCTGTAGTTTTTTGGTTATGGTAACTCAGTGGCCATAGCATTGGTGGCATGAATCCAGTATTGTATACAGTGAATTGTGTAGTTGTCTGGTTGTGGTAGCTTGTATCCAGTCAGGGTTTTATTTAACGCAAAATGCTTGGGGGTGTGTAGGTATAGCCTCCATGAATTTTTTTCCCAATAATTGTATGATTATGGACAGTTTTAGAGGGCATTAGTACAGGAAACCATGAAGCAGTCGATCTGAAGTGTTCAGATTGTATTGTTAACAAAGATTCTTGGTTGGAGATGGAAAGCTTGAAAGAAAAACCTTCTCCCAAAACCATGAATAATTAATTATGTATAATGCATTTTCAACTACCTACTAGACTGAAAAATGGGTAAACACCATGACATCCCATGGATACTATCTAATGAGTAAGCATTAATTGGTCTGTGTAATTATACAGTACAAATTATGTATTATGAGTAACATACAGTATTTATGTGTGACATAATATTGATAATAATTGTTATCTCTTCAAGATAGTAATGGTTTTTTCCCAATGTGTTAGAAAAGTAATGTTACAATACTAAGTATTCATCATTACATAATTTCCTTTTTGAAATTACTCACCTCCAAGAGACCAATTCTGTTCAAAGAGTTCCCCTTCTCCTACTTCATTATAAGCTATAATTTGTATAACATACAAATCACATAACCGATCAGCTTCAAGAGTGAAATTCAAGTGTGTTGTAGTTATGTTTCCATTGAAGATATTATCACCAGAAATAACATGTGTCACATTTACGTAATATGACAAGCAACAAACTGTCCCTTCCACATGAAATGGAGGTTCCCATTCAAATATAATACTAGTTTCAGTATTATTATATCCTTGAAACTTTTCAACTTTTCCAGGAGGACCTGTTTCAAGGATAATGAAACATTTAATTATTATCATAAGAACATGATCAAGAGAAGAATCTCACAACTACTATTTAGAATTGTGTCTACATGTTTTCTGAATAATTAAATTTACACATAATACAACTCTAGAGCAATACCTCATGCCAGTTCTCAAGAAGGATGTAGTTAATTAAATTGAGTCATTTAAATATTTAAACCACATCAATAAACAACTAAAGTATGGGGGAAATCCCTGGGAAAACCTGTGTGTGTGTGTGTGTGTGTGAAACTATATGCATATATGTACATATTAGCAGTTAACTATAACTAAAACCCCTTTTAGTAAGGCATTTTGACTTTTAGTTAATTAAACTATAATTACAGGTCTATTGCACTAACTAAAATGAAAATTGGCCAATAATGGCTAATTACTGTATTTGCTGGTTATTAGGCGCACACAGTTGTTAAGCACATACATTTTGTTAAGTGCACAGTTTCATCTTGGTCAAAACTATTTCTTATTAAGCTCTTAATTAACCACACTCACAACACCTGCATACGTGAAAGGAGTATTGATTTTGAAGCGTTACTTTGAAATCTAAACCTTTATATTTGTATATCGTTTGAAATCTAGAATGGCCGAGGCAGCTACACTCCTATTAAAGGATTCTGGAAAGTTTAAATATGTTCTAGAAGGAGCTATACAAGAGAAGAAAAAATCAGAGTTCTGAAGTGGTACAATGAAAACAATTACTGTAATCTATATAACTAAACTGAAGGTGCCCATACTCTTATAAATGTGATGACCTCAAATCACACTATCCAAGAGAACTCGCTAGCCATGAGTTTCACCATAGATGGTCTCACGTGCATCAAGTGGCCACACCCACAACTCGAAATTTTGAATTTATTAAAGTGCATATCAATATTAAGCGCATATTTTCTTCCTGTGGAGATACAAGCGCATACGCCTAACAACCAGCAAATACAGTAAAACACTTTTAGTAAGCCGATATTGTTTTAGTTAATTAACTAAATTAAAAGTTTGAGAAACTAGGCATACTATAACTATAACTGAACGTGGTCACTATTGTTAAACCAAAACAACACTAGCATGTATGTATTTATATAATGCGTAATTACCTCACCTTGTACAAGCATCAATGCTGCTTTACTCCTTTCTCCTTTACTAGTTGCATAAGCAAAAGCAAAACAGAAAATCATAGAATTATTATATTCTATTTCAGCTGGAACTTCCAATCTAGATACTCTTGTATGTTTTTCATCACCCTTCATCAACAAAGGAGCTGATAAATTCCTTAGCTGGGGTGGATCTTCGTCAACAGTCCACACAATCGTATCAGAGCGATATGATATGCATTGAAATATGGCAGCATTACCCTTATAGTTACTCTGGTTTTTAGGATGCTCTACAATAGAAAGATCATCTGTAGAAGATTAAAAAAAAAACAGTGATAAACCTATGTAGAGCTAGCTTTCAATAATATTCAAACATTATTTATAAACATCATTATTCAAAGCTGGAATTAGTTACAACATTTATTCATACCTTGTGCATTTCCAAGTACAAGTAATGCACATAAAATAGTCACAATGGAGAGACTTATCACTTCATGATACATCTTTAACAGAGAAATGGCGGATTATACCCTGAAACACCGATACAACAGTCTTTTATCTGATGCTTGGGTGGGGAATAATTAACGAACTATGTAAACTGCTATACTGTGGAATTTATTTATGCAAAATTACATAGATGTATAAAATAATAATCTATATGAAGTTGCAGATTATCTACACATGCATAATTATGAAACTTTCACTTAATTGCTAAACAAATCTCAAAAGACCATTATTATTACCAGGGATTCATTAGTGACACAAAGCAAGACTCACGAGTTCCTGCTATTACATGTCAAGTTATTGTTTATTTCAAATCATTGCATAATTATTAATTTATTTAAAGAGATTAATGCAATAGTTTCTTTATTCAATTGTACTAATTAGATAATGATCTATTATGAAGAATATTTTTTATTTGTCTCTATTCTTGGTAACAAAGAACTCTACACACTCCTCATTCTTGCCATACTCCATCGAAACTCCACAACTAGATACTTCATTTTCAGACCATTTTTCAAGGACTCATTAATTCTAACAACTCATTCATGTTATTGGCTATGAGAATATAAAATTGAAAGTTATAAAATGATCAGTGTAGTGATAATTATTATAAATATCATTCTGCATAATTATGTTGATGTATATAGATTATAAAACTAGAACAGGTGCTAATGATAAGAGGAAGAGGGAGTGGGACAAAGGTGTTGGGAAGACCTATACATGCAGATTTTACTTACAAATACATAATATACACATACTTACATACACATATATATACATACATAAATACTTATATAATTATGTACATACATATATACATACATACATACATACATAGATTACATACATGTTCATACTTACATACATACATGTACATACATACATACATACATACATACATGCATAGATCACATACATACTTACATACACATATATATACATACATAAATACTTATATAATTATGTACATACATATATACATACATACATACATACATACATAGATTACATACATGTTCATACTTACATACATACATGTACATACATACATACATACATACTTACATGCATAGATTACATACATACATACATACATACATACATACATACATACACACATATGTACATATACACATACATACATACATATATACATATATACACACACACATACAAACATGCTCACATTTATTGTGATATTAGCTTGTGGTTTACCACCTGGAGTAACTGATAACATCACTTCAACACTGTTAGGATCAATATGAGATGCTAATATACAAGACAGATGGATAGAAACAAAGAATTATAATTCTGCAGTAGTAGCACACACATATATACATGGGTATGCACACATAATTTGGCACACTGACACACACATATGCCAAAAAACACAGACACAGACAGACAAACACACAGAGACATAGACAGACAGACAGACAGACACACACACACACACACACAGACAGACACACATACAGACACACAGACACAGACACAGAGACATAGACAGACAGGCAGACACACAGAGACATCGACAGACACACAAACAGACACAAATATATGCACACACAAACACCATGTTCACCTTCTAACTCATAAAGTGTTGTATTAGTTTTCTCTCCATTGCCTGCTCCATTTACAGGTATAACAGTCAACACATAATCATCACATAGATTTGGTAATACTATTGTATAGTTTGTATCAGTAGTGGAATGGAATATGAGAGTATTGGAATGTGTCCCTGATAATATGAGTTTATAATTAATTAAGACATTGGCTAGACTATATGGAGGTATCCATGAGACAGAAACGATTGTGTCTTCATGTACGTATGAATTCAAATTTGTGACATGTTCAAGAGGTCCTGAAGATTACGAGAAAGTGAGGAGAAAAAAAAATGGCGAAAGAGTAGGAGAAATGAATAGAAATATTAAGTAAAATGTAAAATGCTTTAGTGTACGAACATCATTGTGTTATACACTATTTCTAACTCAGGAGTTGTGAGGGATTGCTACTATAAGCAAGATATCACATACCAATCTCTGATTATAACAATATATGAAGACATAGCTACATGTATATACCATGAATATATGTACACACAATAATATATATACCTATCAGTGCTTTTTATGGCATACCATTGGCACAAACAGCTTCTTATTTGGTACTGCACAGTTCTCTCTTTGGGCCAGATGACACAGTTATAATTATGATTATATTATCACAGATCACTCTTTGTTAATGGGTTCAAGATCAATGTATTCCCAATGGAACACACACTAACCATTGTTGAACATATCAAAAACACTGGTATATATATATATATATATATATATATATATATATATATATATATATATATATATGTAATACAATGTTATAATTCATCGATACATACATACATGGATATGTATTCCTTATTGCATGAATGCAGTTGAGAAGCTAAGAAAGACTAAATATTAAGTAATTTGACAATTAGTATTATGTTTAATAATGATCTCAAAATACTGTGTATAAAGAATCATAGTAACTTGTTACCATGGTAACCTGTGTGAAACTTGTGTTACTTGATTGTTATGTGACACTATAAACTTTAATAATTATACCACAGAGATCTTGAATAAATAATGAATTGTAATTTGATTTAGTCCGCTATACTAACTGTCATATGACTTTAATTAAGTACATGGGTGTATATACAAACACATTTATATTGAGTATCATAATTTGGTAATTTATTTTTTTCTTTACAATTAAATAAATACAATGTAAATGTACATGTACAAGTATGTGTACATGTAGTATCATAATTATTCCTTTCTTTACAATTAGATGTTTACATGTACACATTTAATTGTAGTCATGTACATGTACATAATAATTATACTTGATATAAATGTGTTAGTATATATATACATCATGTACTTAATTATAGTCATATGGGGTGTTGGAGCAGTTGTAATTCAAAACTTTTTTCTCTTCATTTATTCAACCTTTCTCTTTGGTATAAATATTGCAGCTGATCATGTTACATATCACTCAAATCAAGTGTTATTAATATGTGTTATAATTATATGATATAGATAATGTGTTATTACTGTTGAAATGTGATCTCGTCTCACATTTAATATCATGCAGTTTAATTAAGTAGAACTTGGATGAGGTTGGATGTCAGATTGAACTACATATCTATTAAGGTCAATATTATGATCTGCATTCCATTACTTATAGTATATTGCATCATGAGTTGAACAATGAATGTACAAGTCAAGTCATAATCTTTCTAGTATCATATTCCTTACAAGCAGTCAGGTGTTAACAGTACAGTAAATATGTGACAATATGTGGAATGCATAAATAAAACAATCTTGAATAAATAAAAATTAATTAAATATGTACTTCAACTCTCAAATGCTAAATGTATCACAATATATGGATTCTGTTTTGATTATAACATTATCCTTTTAAACTCTCTGTAGTATATTATAATGTGGCTATATAGCCTATGGATATATTGTTGTATACATGGCAAGGAAAATGTACAATATAACATACATACACATGTATTATGTATATATACATTATATGTACTCAGTATACAGAGCAGTATAATGATCAATACAGTTATATACATTACATGTACACAGTATACAGTTAATGAATGAATAACAGCTGTAATGCCAGAACACTCAAAATATGATTAACTTTCATTTCTATAGGTTTTGTCTATAAGCAAATATGATATCTTGTTACATTAGATTATTTGAAATTGTGATAATATTTATATATACTACATACTCATCAGATGAGGTGTACGAAATAATAATAATAATAATATTACTTTGTTTGTAAGTACCTGTCAACCATCTAGTGTCGTTTAATTAACTATAACTATAACAAAACCACTTTTAATAAGGCATTGCGACTTATAGACTATAACTAATCTACAAGTCTGCAGAAATAACTAAAATGAAAAATGGCCAACAACCACTTTTATTATACTTATTATAATAACTAAAACCCTCTTGGTAAATCTAAAATCATTTAACTATAACTATAACTAAATACTGAAAAAACCATCAATAACTAAAAGTGATGATTATTACAAAAATAATGCCACAACATCTTTAATTAATATTCTAACCTTGTACTAATAATAGTACTGTTGAAGACAAAGTGTCACCAGCAATAACTGCTAAACATGATATGTTGGAATTGTTCAATTCTGGAGAGGCAATAATAGACAGATTAGATGATAATATACTGTTTCCGACTGATTCAAGATTATCCACTTCTCCATGAATTACAGCTGCTACATCATTGATTGTCCAAGCAATGCCAAGACAGTTCTGTACACTACACGAGAAGAATGCCATTTGTCCATATATTCAGTGATATAGGTTCCTCTATAAAACCTGAGTATATGTATGTATGTATGTATGTATGTGTGTGTGTGTGTGTACATATGTATGTAAACTTGCACATACATACATTCATATATAACTACATACATACATACATACATTCATACGCATATACATACATACATACACATACAAACATACATAGTTACATACATACATACATGCATACATATATACATACATACATACATACATACATACATACATACATACATATATACATACATACATACATACATACATACATACATACATACATACATACATATATACATACATACATACATACATACATACATACATACATACATACATACATACATACATACATACATACATACATACATACATACATACATACATACATACATACATACGTAAATGCATGCATACATACAAAACACATAAATCATTGTTTTTATAATGTTATCTGGTCTGTAGCAGTCAGTTATTATATAACATCATTAGTTTATATCAGTCAATAATACATGAGACAACATATGTATTTATAACCACTTACAATATGAAGTATGGTGTCATAACTGTACTATGATTAACATTACATCAAAATGAACATTATATAACAAAGACACACTTTATATAATTAGTATATATCACATTATAAGAAGCCACCAGTAACATTATGTAAACAATCATTAGCTGGAATGTATACACCCAACATCAATGAAACATTTTAGGATTTGGTAAACAAATTTGCATTTACAAATATCCATCCTACATCCATACATCCATCCATCCATCCATCAATCTATCCATCCATCCACATTCATCCATCCATCCATCCATCAATCCATCCACATCCATCCACTTCCATCCATTCATCCATCCATCATTTGTCAAGTCAAGCATACATAATTGCTTAGTCATCCCGTCATCCATATAAAAAAATTCAAATTCTACAAACAATAATAGAACTCACTAGCTCCTTGTGTCCAGTTTATCGTGAGATACAAAACAGATAATATAATAAACCTAAAGTCAAAATAAGACCAAATGAATCAAATACATGCCCACATAATGAAACAACAGTTAACAAAAGAAACATAAACAATACCAATGTATGAATGATAACAATAGTAAATGTATATATTAGGAGCCTTCTGGTTTTTTCATGATGTATAATTATAACTATATATTATGTATCAAAAATAATATTACATAAATGACTGCTATATATATCAAATTGAAATTACATTATACATTATTATTGTATACTATGTTACCAGCTCACTGTTGATTAAAAAGACCAATATATGTAACAATTATGAAAATCAATGAATGTTAATTATATCATGATGTGGACATCGAGGGATTAACTGATCCACAAACCACAAACCATAAATTCACGACAATCCATTACATTGTTTAGTATACATACAATATAAAATTCACGTTGGCAGCAGGAGTTTGGTCAATGAAATTAGCATTATTTAAGAAATGGAGTTTATAATTATAGTACTAATTCAATATAAAATTAACGTTGGCAGGAGTTTGGTCAATGAATTTAGCATCTATTTAAGAAATGGAGTATATAATTATAGTACTAATTCAATATAGAATTCATGTTGGCAGGAGTTTGTTTAATGGAAATAGCATCTACTGCATTATTTAAGAGATGGAGTTTATAATTATAGTACTAATTCAATTTATGAATATTAGTAGATGTAGTTAAATATACTCAACCTCTGGATAATGAGTATAGACCATCATAATAATGTATACTACCAAACATGTACAGGAAATAGTACTATATATATAATTATACATACTGTTGTAATTGTGTTATGGTGTTTGTATGTGATCAATACTACTATTACTATGAGAGCAGTGTACTAACACAACTACTAAACCTACACAATCAATGATAAACTATACTATGTATATAATTTGGATCTCTGGTGTGATACAACAGCTGATTAAATAACTAGATACCCATACATTCAAACAGATATTATAGTTATAATTATATATAACTATATATATACAATAATTATTCAATTTATGATTAATTACATACAATATAATATCACATTAGTTTGTGCCTAGATGCATGCAAATTATGCATCAATGATTGATGTTGCACTTTAGATATGCAGGGTGAGATGTTAAGTCCTTGCTGCAAGGCTACACACTAGATCTTCGTTTAATATGATATCTGGAAAGTAAACAGCTTGAAGGCTTGTTCTTTGTGCAACTACTGCAGTTATTATTTTATACTAGTTTATAATCAACTTACATTTTAAAACTCTGCATTTTGAGCAATGAATGTGAACACGATTATCAACAGATCCAGCCAGAGTGATTTGCAGATCTTTTAAAACAGTCTTCTTTTTGAATTATCTGAGCTTGTGTACAAGCTATAACCACAAGTCCTTAAGTTGCCACACCCCATTGAAATTTTAAAATTTACATGTACAGTAGATGAATATCATTATGTGACTTCAGCACAAAATTAATAATAATTATATATAATATTATATATATATTATATATAATTATATATATGTAATATATATACCATGGCTTCGAGGGATATATGGCGAATATAAGACCCGAGCACCGAGATATTGGCCCGAGGCGAAGCCGAGGGCCAATATCGAGGTGCGAGGGTCTTATATTCGCCATATATACCGAGAAGCCATGGTACATATAATATATTCTATAGCTAACAGAAACATTCAAAGAAGAACAGGACAATGGACACGAGTAACAGGCTAACACACCTTACATTTTGAGCGATATGGGGCGAATAGTTCCTGGGAGAAACGCCCATCTATTGGTTCTTTTTTTTAAGAGACAAAGAGAGCTTCTTTTGTGTGTTTACTTGTCGACATAGCCTTCATTCTCTGTAGACTTTTGGTGACTAGATCGACTGCGCATGTGCATGACGTCATACCAGGGATGATATATGGCATATATCCCTGCTGTACTCGTGAACGAACTTTGATGTGGTTGTATAACTTCCCTGCGGTTGTATAACTGCCCTGTGGTCGGGGATATATGCCATATATACGCCCCGTCGGCTCTTTGATGTTTCTGTTAACTATGGTATATATATATATATATATATATATATATATATATATATATATATATATATATATATAATAGCCTAATATAACTCAATTTTAATAATACACACTGCTATTATAATAAAGACTACATCTTGAGTTTGTTATAATGTAGTTCATAAAGAATAATAAAAACATTTTCACATAAAAATGAAAGATGTAGGGACGTCAAAACCAAAAAAACAAGGTTGGGAAGTTAACGTAGGACCCAAAATTAAACAAACCACTTCCATATAACCCTACATAAGTATTTACACCACTATATATAAAGCAAAATACAAAGAGCTGTACCTTATGTAGGGTTATATGGAAGTGGTTTGTTTAATTTTGGGTCCTACGTACATTAATCTTGTTTGCATGCTTTTTGGGTAAAAATTAATCAAAAAAATAACTTGTTTGCCCAAGTACATAGTAGTAGTGATGGTTACTAATCCATGAATCCAGGCATATATATACATTCCGGTCCATTGGGATTAATATTGGTATGCCTATCCTCTAGGCAACTGTTTTGGTGTACATACTGTATGTACACCAAAACAGTTGCCTAGGGGATAGGTATTATACACTTGAAATCTTTACGTAGCTTAATATTTTTTCACCAAGTACTAACGTAGTATCTGCAGTTTTGTTTGTTATGCTGTTTATAAATTTTTAGATTGGTAGAATCCATCTACTGGATGGATGGTTTTTGATTTCTGCACATAGTAGTCTCGTCCCTATGGAACGCCAAATCTTTCAGAAAACTCTTCAAGCCAGCTTGAGAATCTCTCAAGTTGACATACATCTACTTGATCATAGGCCTAAGGTCTCTTGTTATTAGGGTTTTAATCTGTACCATTTAGCAGACTGAAGTCAAATTATGAGGTTCTCATGCCGACTTGGAACATTCTCAAACACACTTGAAGAACTCTCAAGCCTAGCTACATGAACAGCTCTGGATGGATGATCTTTGATTTCTGCACACAGTACTCAAAAAGAGGAGTAGTCTGGGATGAGACTTTACACACAGTCAATAATAATGTAGTTTGCATGAATTTAAAAAAGTTTTATGTATTATTATACTTTGTGCAAATGCAATACTACAAAAACAGCAAATACAAGATAATCATAACACACAACCTCACTATACTAAACTAATGAAGTTAAGTTTTGGCATTATTTTAAGTAAATTATTTAGGTAAGTGCTGCACTTTGAAATATACACATCCATTTTCCTGATCGTGACATTTAAAGAGTTCAACAGAATCACCATCTTTTACTGTTTCCTCATACCAATATCTAAGAAACTCAGCAATCTTTGCATTGAGTATCCCTTGATTTGGAGCTACAGAATAGATTGAAGTTTGTCCATCAATTTCTGTGACAGCAATCAATATTAATAATTATTGAATAACCATAAGTAATAGAGAATAATAATTATTGATAACAATATCTTTCAGAAAGATGTGTTTCAATATCACTTTCATGCAGGGCCAGGTTTAAGTCACTCTTTCGCAGAGGGAAAAATATTACCACTTTATACAATCAAACTGTTATGACATAATATTACAAGGATTAGAATATTCGTATTTATAAATAATTAATATAAGGAAATAATCTATAATCCCAAAGAAATTATAGGTAAGTATTATGTAATATTTAAAGCATTCTTTACCATGTGTTAAGTATTTTAATGTAGTATGAGGGCTGGGCTTGAGATTAAATAATGCACGAGCAGAGCGAGTGTATTATCTAGTCAAGAGCTTTATTGGCCCACCCGAGTACCACGTCAAAACACTTATTGTACGATAAAGAATGTTTGGTGCCTATCAATTGACATTTCTGGTTGGTCTACTACCTCTTCACAGGTAACTGTGAATTAAGTAGTTAATGCATTCTTCAGTGTAATTGTGCAGTTTAAAACATGATCAAGTGAAACGTATACAAATAAGAGATTGGCTCAATGTCAATGATAAATATTAAATTAATATTATATTCATAACAAAGGCACCAGAAGTTTCTAATTTAAGGTACTAGCTACAGTTTATTGGCACCTATATTGCTTGACGAAAATATTTTCAAAAATTGGTTCAACAATTAATTAAATTTAAACAGTTATCATTATGGGTTGTCACTTCATATAAGAGTAGTATTGCATTAAAAATAGTATAATACTTGTATAAACCACAGAATACAATAATTTTATGCTTGAGTGAGAACAAAAACATCTTCCTAACAATGTCTTATATACCATGAGACTATAACATTATTTTGTGACTTCTTACAACCAATGATGTGAACACTGTGGCTATTATTAACTTGAGTAACTACTAAACATACCAAATTATACTTTGTGTAAGGCACACTGTGTGCATTATAAATGTATAATAATAATTATAAAGTTGTTGTTGGCTTTGTCATCATAATATGCTGAAGTAAACATAATCAACATGTGAGAGATTCATCTTTTACTGCTATGATGTGATAGTTTAGGAATGAGGCCAACATGTGTATACTGCTATGATGTGATAGTTTAGGAATGAGATCAACATAGCCACATGTGTGTACTGCTATGATGTGGTAGTCTGGGAATGAGACCAACATAGCCCCATGTGTATATATACTGTTATGATGTGGTAGTTTGGAAATGAGACCAACATAGCCCCATGTGTATATATACTGTTATGATGTGGTAGTTTGGGAATGAGACCAACATAGCCCCATGTGTCTATATACTGTTATGATGTGGTAGTCTGGGAATGAGACAAACATAGCCCCATGTGTATATATACTGTTATGATGTGGTAGTTGGGAATGAAACCAACATAGCCACATGTGTATACTGCTATGATGTGGTAGTTTGGAAATGAGACCAACATAGCCCCATGTGTATATATACTGTTATGATGTGGTAGTTTGGGAATGAGACCAACATAGCCCCATGTGTATATATACTGTTATGATGTGGTAGTTTGGGAATGAGACCAACATAGCCACATGTGTATACTCATTTATTAAGTATTTGATGGATGATATCACATCTTAATGAGCTTACCTTCTACTCCGGCTACTGCTTCAGTTACACCATCCTAAAAAAATAAAAATAAAAATGATCTATTTATGTATATCACTATACATGTCAATGAGAGTCTGTATGATAGTTTGTACTAGTGTTGTTTCAATAATGACGAGAAAGACTACTTTTGTTATAGTTACAGTATGCCTAGTTTCTCAAACTTTTAGTTTAGTTATAGTTTAAATAACTAAATAATATTAGGCTTACTAAAAGGGTTTTAGTTAACTAACTAAAAGTGTCCATTATTGGACAATTTCCATTTTAGTTAGTTACAGTTATTACAGTAGACATGTAATTAAATTAACTAAATTAGTTTTAATTATAGTTAGCTAAAACAACACTCGTCTTTGTATGCATGCCTGTATGTTATTTGACGGGGAAAACAAAACTGGATTAAACTACATTTCAAAGGGAAGTGCGTGTCACTCAGGTATAGCGATGAACCAATAATCAGATTGGTAATTGCAAATATCGGTATCTGTTATTTCTGAAAGATGTAAACAATATTGTAATAGCTGTACTAATAATGTCATTTCTTATGCTAATAGCATCATTAATTGGTTTTGTGATACTCATAATTATTGAGAAAATGCTTATTTTCAATGAAAGAATCAGAAAACAGAAGTTAGATATAGTATCGGCTTGGCATTGGAACATATCTAAATATTTATTGGAATATCAGTAAAATCTCTTATTGTTAGATCATTACTTGAGTAGTACAAGTTACAGGATGTCTTGCACACATGCTTATAAAATTTGTAATTATAATTAACCTTTAATTGAATTACCTCAAATCTTTTTCGTATATCATCGTTACTACCATCCCTGTTAAAAAAACAGTTGATAAAGTTTACTAAAATTATAATTATGCTTCTGATTACATTTGAATTCTTTGCTGCAGTTGGGTTTGCTGCAGTTGGGGTGTCTCCTTTGGCCTGAACACTTTCACTACAACAATAACTATTATAACAACTGCAATGAGTATAAGGACTACTAATCCAATAACACCAATAGTTATACCAGCAATATCTGTAATGATAATATAACTAAGTGCATCATTATTCTCAATGATCAGTATTTACCTCCACTTTCAAGTTGTTGTCCACTTTCAAGTTGTTGTGCACTTGATCCAGCTACTGTTGGAGCTATAGATCAGAATAATATGAAACTATTATCTAGTATACATGTATGAAGAAATTGTATAAAAGTATAATTATTATTATAACTATAGAACATATCTGCACTGAAATAGACAAAAATATGGATTAAATGAACTAGCAAACATATCTAGCAACCATTTATGTACACACATGTCAAGAGACAAGGCATTGTCCCAACTATGAATTTTTTTCCAACCTTTAATGGTATTTGTACGTAAATGCCTATATAATTATACATGTAATTTCAAATATTGACTATCACCAGGAGGTTATGAACGTCACAAAGCAGAGCAAGGAGTGTCAAACTGCACTAACCATCTGTTGTTGAATCACACTTTCAGCAAATCTCCAAATAAGGTCAAAAGTCCGGGTTTAAGACAAGTGTTCTGGTTTGTGGGAAATGGATGAAATTAAAATCATAGTCAAGCCCAAAAACAATGTCGAACAAACTCGTGCAGAAGAACAGTGAAGTCACAGTCCTATCTAAGCAGATTCGTTGTTTAGTAGAGATGAAATTGCGATCAAAAGAAACAAATGCACAGATTTTTAGGATGGAATGCTTCAAACGGGACACTTCAAACTAATTGGAAGCCTAAAACACAAGTTCTACAAGCAAAGAAGAAACTTGAGAAGAAAGCTTGAATATGAGGTGGTTTCAAATCCTGCTCCAGGTAACAAACTAATCATCATGTGCTTATTTCATTAGAGATATTGCTTTTGTTGCTGTCTATTAATTCTCGTTTTGTACACTGTAGACTCAACACATCACTTTGAAACTTTTATTATAGAGCTTGGTAGCACATATCTTTTGATGACTATATTAGTAAGTGGGGGATTTTTACAGACACTTCTACTCATCTGTCAGACGCATATGATTATAATAATAATTATTATCTTAAAAATTTAATAAACACTTATCATGCCCTACTTAAATCCCTTACATAGTCTTATGGATTTGTTTACCATATAAAGCAGTTTCCACAGATGTGATTCAACAACAGATGGTTTGCAAAATATACTGATGCTCCTTCGCACTGTTTCGCAGTGCTCATTAGCTCCTAATATTGCATATTATAACAAATGATACCAATCAAAGCAATTAGACATTGCATCATAAATGATGGTTCTATTATTCTTTTAAAATGATAATTACAGCCATGTTGTTCATTAAATGAGTTATTTAACTCTAAAAATACTCTCTTAGCAGTTTATTAATTTTAGATAGTAAATTATGAATAACAATTATTTGTAAAATCATTTACTTATAATTGTTAATATTTATCCATCTACAATTAAAATTGGGGCTGTCAGGCACTATCCGACTGTCTAAAGCACATAAAACTGCTTGGCTTACTAATAAATCCATACAACATTCAAATAGTGTTTGTAGATAAGTATAGCTTTATACTGAAATGGGTTTCAAACCACAGACTCACTAGTTGATGGTTCAGGAAAAAATGGAGGGGGCACACTAATCACTCCAACATCTACAGCAGGTTCCTTGCTAAAATTTCTATCAGTATTCCAATCAAAGACTCTCACTCGATATAATCCCTCACTTGCCACTTCAACACAACCTTCGTCACTTTCCTGAGGGATATTCACTGCAACCTGTCGATCTTTATTAACTCCTGTGTTTGACACAACCAGACGACACCCACTTGCTGGTGATGATCTTATATAATAACATGTAACACACACAGTCCCTGGACCAACACTATAGTCAGCTCTTATTACATCAAAGGTATCTAAAGTAGTATCAATAAAATATTTGATTGTTAGTGATACAATTTTATCATGCAACTCACAAAATATTCCACCTTTATCAACACTATTTTCAAGAGCTATATCATATGTACCCACCCCATCTTCACAAGGTATAGGAACAGAGAAATTTGTTCTTGTGATAGTGTCAGTTGGTAGAGCACTAATCTGATTGGTCTTCTGAACAGGTACTTCTGGAGGACATTCAGCATATAGTGTGGCATTGTTCAGTTGTGATAAACAATAACCACCAATCTGTTGCGTGTGTGTGTGTGTGTGTGTTGTAAATGAATAAGTAAGTGCATGTGTATTATAATATTCAGTACTAATAAGTATTATAAAACAAAAAAAAACATGGATAATTTTATATTAGTTAATACAATTTCCACAAGTCATAGTTTTAGACTAACAGCTCATCTAGTCTATGTGTGGCTGCTTTAATTTGATTGTATGTTGTTTTAGTTTATAGATAGTATGAGTTAGTTGATCTCAGTTACTATGTGATATACACATGTATACACCTCAGAACTGTAGCCCTCAGTGTATAAATGACACATCAACCTTAACGTCATGGTAGTAACTGTCTAATCTATACAAAGTATATCTTATCTACACTGTACCAGTAGTTCTTTAGCAGACTAGTGAAGTACATAACTACAAACTTCACAGTTACAGCTCATACTTCTGTTTCACAAGTTTAATAAAAGTTTATAATTGAGTTACTTAAATAAATGTCAAAATGCTTTACTCAGAGGCCTTTTAGTTATAGTTAACTAATCAACACTAAAGTTTAAGTCCCTAACATAAACCTTAAGCCCATAAATCTTAGACTCTAGAATTGAGGACACGTTCCTTTGCAATTGCAGAATTAGTGGCACTTGAAAATCACCACCAAGAACCAGATAAGTAGACAATTCCTTATTTTATATTTTTTTAAGAACATGTAGAGATATCAAAAACAATAAAAAGTACACAAACAATATTAAGATGATACATTGGAAACAAAATTAAACTAACCTCACCCATATACATGTAATCATAATTACAGTGGAACCCCTCTATTCTGGACACCATTGAGACAAATATAATTGTTCTGATTACAGGGGTGTCCTCATTTCAGGGGTGAATTTGTATTATAAAGCACAGTTTGGGACATTTGTTAGTGTCCTCAATACAGGGGTGTCCTCATTTCAGAATGTCCTCAATAGAGGAGTGTCACTGTATATAATATAACTATAATTATTCATTCCTTTGTTCATGCACGTAAATTCAAAATAATTATAATAATCGCACGAAATACATTATACATACATAATTATATATGTACATTAAAATAAAAATACAATTATTAATTTTTTCTTACTGTGACATTTACATCCAATATGAGGTCACGCCCACTATATCCTAGTGATACCTTAGCTGCATCAGTTCTGAAAAAACCTGTAAAAAAGAAAATGTAATACATATATTTATTTTTATTAAAGCAATCATAGGATGACTATTATACAATGGGTGTAGCCACACCAGGGTATGTAGCCAAGCGACAATGGGTGTAGCCACACCAGGATATGTAGTCAAGTGATCATAGGAAGACCATTATACAATGGGTGCAGCCACACTAGGGCATGTAGCCAAGTGATCATAGGAAGACCATTATACAATGGGTGTAGCCACACCAGGGTATGTAGTCAAGTGATCATAGGAAGACCATTATATAATGGGTGTAGCCACACCAGGGTATGTAGTCAAGCCAAAAATGTTAGTGTAATTATAATTAGAATTTTCCAATACATTTCCATTCTAATAATATTCTAAGTAGAAGCTATTGAACAAGATTAAAATCAAGAAAATCTGTAAAAACACGTTACCTGACTAGCCTTTGACCCATCCAAGAAAAAGAAGAGGAAAGGAGAGGGAAAAAACAACTTCTCAATGACGTGTTTAGCACATTAACTAATCGAATACCAATCATTATTTACAATGCTAATTAGGTGATGAAACTTTCACCATGTTTTGCACGTTGATTCTGTGTTTACAGAAGTTTTTATACCACTTATGAATGAGACATTGAAAAAATTAATTGGTTAAGAAGTGATTTTTACATAGTGCTTGCCAGGTGTGTGCCTAAGGCAATATTCAGTACCATCCGTATAGCTAGCACATAAAGTGAAATGTGAATAGCTGGTAGTTGTTTGGTTGTCGTAGCTCAATAGCCATAGCATTGGTGGCATAAATCCAGATACAGTGAATTGTGTAGTTGTCTGATTGTGGTAGCTTGTATCCAGTCAGGGCTTTATTTAATGCAAAATGCTTGGGGGTGTGTAGGTATAGCCTCTATGAATTTGTTTCCCAATAATTGTATGATGTTTGGAGGGCATTAGTACAGGAAGCCATAAAGCAGCTGATCTGACGTGTTCAGATTGTATTATTCACAAAGATTCTTGGTTAGGAATGGAGAGCTTGAAAGGAAAAGCTTCTCCCAAAACCATGAATAATTAATTATGTGTATAGCATTTCAACTGCCTACTAGACTGAAAAATGGGTAAACACCATGACATCCCATGGATACTATCTAATGAGTAAGAATTAATTGGCCTGTGTAATTATACAGTACAAAGTATGCACATTGTCTTTACATAAACTATGAGTAACAAACAGTATTTATGTGTGACATAATATTTATAATAATTGTTATCTGTTCAAGATAGTAATGGTTTTTTCCCAATGTGTTAGAAAAGTAATGTTACAATATTAATCATTCATCATTACATAATTTCCTTTTTGAAATTACTCACCTCCAAGAGACCAATTCTGTTCAAAGAGTTCCCCTTCTCCTACTTCATTATAGGCTATAATTTGTATAACATACAAATCACATAACCGATCAGCTTCAAGAGTGAAATTCAAGTGTGTTGTAGTTATGTTTCCATTGAAGATATTATCACCAGAAATAACATGTGTCACATTTACGTAATATGACAAGCAACAAACTGTCCCTTCCACATGAAATGGAGGTTCCCATTCAAATACAATACTAGTTTCAGTATTATTATATCCTTGAAACTTTTCAACTTTTCCAGGAGGACCTGTATCAGAGATAATAAAACATTTAATTATTATCATAAGAACATGATCAAGAGAAGAATCTCACAACTACTATTAAAAATTGTGTCTACATTTTTTCCTAATAATTAAATTTACACATAATACAACTCTAGAGTATTACCTCATGCTAGTCCAGAAGGATATTGTTAATTAAATCTATATTATGCACAATAATATTATCAATAAACAACCAAAGTATGGGGGAAATCCTATTATCAATAAACAACCAAAGTATGGGAAATCCCTGGGAAAACCTGTGTGTGTGTGTATTCAAACTATGTATGTATGTATGTACATATTGGTGTTGTTTTAGTTAACTATAACTGTAACTAAAACCCTTTTAGTAAGGCATTTTGACTTTTAGTTGATTAAACTACAACTAAATTACAGGTTTATTGCAATAACTATAACTATATAACTAAAATGAAAATTGTCCAATAATGGTTAATTAACTAAAATTAAAACACTTTTAGTAAGCCAGATATTGTTTTAGATAATTCTATAATTATAATAAAAGTTTGAGAAACTAGGCATACTATAACTATAACTAAAAGTGGTTGCTATTGTCAAACTAAAACAACACTAATATGTATGTATTTATATAATGAGTAATTAGCTTACCTTGTACAAGCAACAATGCTGCTTTACTCCTTTCTCCTTTACTAGTTGTATAAGCAAAAGCGATACAGAAAATCCTAGAATTATTATGTTCTATTTCAGCTGGAATTTCCAATCTAGATACTCTCATATGTTTTTCAACACCTCTCATCAACGAAGGAGCTGATAAATTCCTTAGCTCAGGTGGAACTTCGTTAACAGTCCACACAATCGTATCAAAGCGATATGATATGCATTGAAATATGGCTGTATTACCCTTATAGTTACTCTGGTTTTTAGGCTGCTCTACAATAGAAGGATCATCTGCAGAAGATTTTAAAAAAAACCTCTGTAGAGCTAGCTTTCAATAATATTCAAACATTATTAAATTTTATATATAACAAAGCTGGAATTAGTTACAACATTTATTCATACCTTGTGCATTTACAAGTAATGCACATAAAATAGTGACAATGGAGAGACTTATCACTTCATGATACATCTTTAACTTGAATAACAGAGAAATGCCCTGAAACACAGATAAAAGAGTCTTTTATCTGATGCTTGGGTGGGGAATAATAATTAATGAACTATGTAAACTGATACATGCATGAGTATACTACAGTGGAATTTATTTATGCTATATAAAATTATATAGATGTATAAAATAAAGATCTATAATTTATGAAGTTGCAGATTATCTACACATGCATAATTATGAAACTTTCACTTAATTGCTAAACAAATCTCAAAAGACAATTACTATTACCAGGTACTTGTTAGTGTCACAAAGCAAGACTCATGAGTTCCTGCTATTGCATCTCAAGTTATTGTTTATTTCAAACCATTGCAAAAGAAACATAATTATTAATTTTAATGAATAAAAATTCTTAAAGTCAATAATGCAATAGTTTCTCTATTCAATTGTACTAATGAACTATTATGAAGAATATTTTTTATTCGTCTCAATTCTTGGTAACAAAGAACTCTACACACTCCTCATTCTTGCGATACCGGTACTGCATCGAAACTCCACAACTACATACTTCATTTTCAGACCATTTTTCAAGGACTTTAGATTTCATTAATTCTAACAACTTATTCATGTTATTGTCTATGAGAATATAAAATTGAAAGTTATAAAATCATCAGTGTAATGATAATTCTTATAAATATCATTCTGCATAATTATGTCGATATAGAAATCTACTATTATAAAACTAGAACAGGTGCTAATGATAAGAGGAAGAGGGAGTGGGACAAAAGTGTTTGGAATACTTATACATGCAGATTTTACATACACATACATAATATACACATACTTACATACATATATATACACACACATACATCTATACATACATGTACATACATACAGATTACATACATACATACATACATACATACATACATACATACATACATACATACATACATATATACATACATACATACATAAATACATGCATACATTCATACATATGTACATATATACATATATACATAGTACATACAACACAAATACATACATACATAGTACATACAATCAGGGCCGCTGAGAGGTTGAAAGGGGCCCAGGGCGCGCAAAGCGCACCAAAAATTTTTAGCTAATTAATTATTCATAGTGGGTGTGGTGAATTAATTGCGTGTCCATAATTGCTCGTTCAACATTACACGTGTCAGGTATAAACAATTATAACTATTATTATTGTTTTATCTAGCTTGACATTGAATTATAGATTTATAATTGTGTTTCCTATAATTGAGTAAGCTCATCTATATAATAATGGTCAAAACGTTTGGGGCCCCCAAGAGAATGTGGGGCCCCGGGGCAGTTGCCCCTGTTGCCCCCCCCTCTCAGTGGCCCTGCATACAATATACATACCTACATACATACATACATTCATACATACGTACATATATACATACTTATACCAAGGTGCGTGGGCGATTGCCATGGTAACCTTTGATGTACCGTGGGAGATATATGCCCATAACAGGGGAAGGAGAAAAAGCGGAAATGGCGGAAACTGATAATAAACATCACATTTGTGATGAACAAAATCATGTTTAGCAAAGTTGTTGATGTTTATAAAGTCATTGATAGAAAGTCATGAATGTTTAACAAAAAATGGGGGGTCTGGGGGGGCGGAGCCCTCCCAGTTTAGGCCCTGGGATTGTTAGGGTTATCATCCATGTTGTTTGAGTCAGGAGAGGCGATGATAATCCTACGCCCTCGACCAATTATCTCGCAGGTGTTATATGCCCATAACTGCCTCCAACCAGGGCTATATCCTATACATACATAGTACATACAACATACATACATAGTTGTAGGTCTGTATATGTATATATATATGTAATACATACATGTACATATATACATAATTATATAGACATACATTGTATGTATATTGTATGTACTATGTATGTATATATGTATACGTATGTATGTATGTCTGTCTATGTATATATGTATGTATGTATGTATTACATACATACATACATACATATATACATATACATGTACAGACTTACATAGTTACATACATACTGTACAGAAAATGTGTAATTAATTGTGAGGGAGTAGCAAACATATTTAACAGCTGATTAGTTACTAATTACATTTTAGAGCAGCATTTTAGTGATTTCAGAAACAGCATAGATAAAAATGAATAAACATCAAAGCATGAATATAAATTCTATTAAATTTTATTTCAGTATATTAAGGTATTGGGTGGTGGGTATCTCCTACTCCCCCTTAGTCCCCTGTATAACTATATCTCTCTTTATCTCACTTACCATTTCCACCTGATATACGTTCCTTCATCTGAAAACATAAATGTTCAAATAGTTATAATACTAGTAATGGTGGACTTACCTGAAAGGATTTTGCACTACCATCACTATAATAAGGAAAAGAGAGATATTATTATTATTATTATTAATTTAAAGCTTTTTTTCACTTACGTTTCAATTCCATTTTTTTTGCGAAGTTTATATATTACCAGTATAATTGCAGCAACAACAACAATCAGTGACACAAGAAAGCCAACAATAACACTAGAAACTATTCCAACAAGCTCTGAAAATAGGAGAAGCCTTAGTAAGATTATATACATGTGAATATGGACGTATGTATGTACACAAATATGTATGTATAATATACTTAAGATAATTAATATATATTACATTTGGAGTGGGGTTCAGAAGAACCTTGTGTTCTTACAGTAAACCCAAGGTAAGCATGTTATTTACCATTGCTATGAATAACACCTTTTTCAATAATAATACTAGTACTTTAACTGTGCTATATCAGAAAAATTAAGAATGGGGTGTTGCAATCTGCCACTGATAATGCTCTACATATAAATTATATATGTATGTCTATAAATCACTTAACTATAATTATACTTATAATCAGTAACTTGGAGTGTGAATACATTTATAATTACAAGAAAACTTCTGTGATTAATTTATGTGTCTGTAGTCACTCCATTTGGTGACCTTATTATTTATAATTCAATATTTATCTTACTTCCATTAGAAGAATCATCTTTCGGCACAACAGGAGCTATGAATAATAATATAAGAATAATTAAAAAATAATAATATAGAGGTGGTGAGTTTATCATTACATCACATCATTTATTTTTGATATGAGAGACAGTATTAAAATTATTTCAAACACATGTTTAGTATAAATTACTTCTTGTAGGCAGTGTTTTTTTAGGGCTTTTAGGGGGTGGGGGAATTCCCCCTTCAAATTGTAGTTATAGTTCTAGTTTTAGATTTAGCTAACTAAATAAAAGTGTCCATTATTGGCAAATTTTCCTTTTGGTAAGTTATAGTTATTGTTACAGACCTGTAATTTAGTTAACAATGCCTTACTAAAAGGGGTTTTAGTTATAATTGACTAAAACAACACTATATCGGCAGCAAAACATACTTACATAATGATGGGTCTGAAGTTGAAGAAATAATTGGAGGGGGCACACTAATCACTTCAAAATCTATAGCAGGTTTTTCACTGGAATTTCCCTTACTATTCCAATCAAAAATTCTCACTTGATATAATCCCTCACTTGCCACTTCAACACAACCTTCGACACTTTCCTGAGGGATATTCACTGCAACCTGTCGATCTTTATTAACTCCTGTGTTTGACACAACTAGACGACACCCACTTGCTGGTGATGATGTTATATAATAACATGTAACACACACAGTCCCTGGACCAACACTGTAGTCAGCTCTTATTACATCAAAGGTATCTAAAGTAGTATCAATAAAATATTTGATTGTTAGAGATACAATTTTATCATACAACTCACAAAATATTCCACCTTTATCAACACTATTTTCAAGAGCTATATCATATGTACCCACCCCATCTTCACAAGGTATAGGGACAGAGAAAAGTGTCCTTGTGATAGTGTCAGTTGGTAGAGCACTAATCTGATTAGTCTTCTGAACAGGTACTTCTGGAGGACATTCGACATATAGTGTGGCATTGTTCAGTTGTGAGAGACATCGACCAACAATCTATTTTATATAATTATAAAGAATATCAGTGAATGTGTGTATGTGTGTGCGTGTGTGAGTATGAATTTGTGCGTGTGTGTGTGTGTACAGTATATACATGTAGATAGATTAAATTAGTAATCAACACATTATCTGTTATCACAATACTATTACTATACTATTTGCTTGTTTCCTTACTGTGACATTTGCACCCAATATGAGGTCAGATCCAAGATACCATAGTAACACATCTGCAGCATCAGTCTTGAAAAACCCTGATAACAAATGAATAGTAACACTGATAGTAGTGAAGATCTTACATGAAGTACATTATTCCTGACTGTACATGTACATATTAGTAAACACATACATCACTGATGAAATAAGAATTTCATAATTTATAATAAACTTTTCAAAAAAATCTTGAAATGTTTTCACAACTAAGAAATATATCTTGATTGCTGAAGTATGTGTGTAAACATAATCTTGTGGTATATGTATTGCTGCCATTGAGAATTCAAATTATTAGTCAATTATGATAGGAACATTTGATTAAGCATTATTCTCATCAGCAGGAATTAGTAAGCATTTTCACAAGATAAAAAGGTCATTCACATTCACCATGACCTCAGTAAATGTTAGTTTAGAATGACTAACAATCTTTATATCAACACTATTCTCAAAGAATTACACTTCTCATTTGTTTTGGCGTATTTCAATTGCTTTCTTACTGAGTTACAGTATAATCATGTATTAACTTACGACATTTACATACTATAATGTATAGTTTAATGTCATAAGGTTAATACATGATTATACTGTAACTCAACAACTTATATGTACTATAATGTATAGTTCATTTATTCACCTTATGACATTAAACTATACATAATTATAAAGTTATCACATCCTAATTTTGAGGTCATCATGAATGTGAACAGACTTTAGTATGTACATGTATAATATTAGAATTGGGTAAATACCTGATATAAGTGTATCACATGAACTTTATCATTTATAATCATTTAGTGTTATCATTACTACTAAATACACTGTAATTTGTAAAGTGTATAGATATGATCCTTTCAACAAAGATAAGATAAATCATGTGATTTGGTGGTTTTTTTCCCAACACACTATAAACAATATTACAATATATTACATTAATTTCCTTTTTCTAATACTGAAATTACTCACCTCCAAGAGACCAATTCTGTTCAAAGAGTTCCCCTTCTCCTACTTCATTATAAGCTATAATTTGTATAACATACAAATCACATAATCGATCAGCTTCAAGAGTGAAATTCAAGTTTGTTGTAGTTATGTTTCCACAGAAGATATTATCACCAGAAATAACATGTGTCACATTTAGATAATATGACAAGCAACAAACTGTCCCTTCCACATGAAATGGAGGTTCCCATTCAAATGTGATACTAGTTTCAGTATTATTGCTTTGGAAACGTTCAATTTTCCCAGGAGGACCTGTTTTGATATAATAAAAAAATGATAAGAAATTTAATATATATTATTAAGATATTGTACATAATTATCACTATTATGGAAATTTGAAATTGACTTTCAAAATTATTAATTGTACTTCATGTTGGGTTCTTTCAGTATTAAGAGTGCCTGAACTACCTCAAAATAGAATAAGCTACAAAAATCTTTATTTTCAAGATTATTATTTATGTGTTTATTAACAGCAACAATGTCTAAGAGTGTTCTTTTCCAAGTTGAAAGCAATCACAAGAGATATATATATAACACACCAAAGAAAAAGAGGATAAATATTGTTACTAGGCACATAAGGAACACAACAAACAAACAGTAGGATGCTTTTGTTCCAGCAATAACATATTTCTATAATAATAACATGTAACTATTAGATATAATTACTGGAGTATTCTCACCAGGATTTTGCAATAGGGGGGTACACAGAAGTGACAAAGTAACTGTTACATCATACCTAATTAATTAAAGTTATGCAAATGTCTGTTGAAGGTCCACCTGTTCCACAATGGGAGCCTTACCCTGCTCTAAGGAAATGGGAATCAATGGGTAATAGGTGAATACAGATCTATGATCCTATGCAGATGATGCTGATAATGAGTGAATGGGTGTATGGAAAAACTTTGAATTGACATTTTTGCGTTTTATCATGTATGATTAATTCGAAATCAAAAGGAGTGTATTGGGTGTTTTTATGACTGAAAGGGGGTACATTTACACTATAGGGGAGTACCATACCCCTCTTCAATGCTGATATTAAGTACTATTTGTAATGTAGAAAATAATTATGTGAACATCATTGCTCAAGTCAATTAAAGTATGTTCACATTCACAATGACTTTTAAAATTAGGATGTGATGACTTTATACTTAATATAGCGTATTGTTTTAATATGTGACTGTGGATGCGAAAATCAGTCATTTTAAAATAAGAATTTTGTCAAACACTTATATTCAAATGCTCATTATCCAGCGATTTTGCACAGTTGGCCGATATAATCTCGTAGACAAGAACTATTGCTCTACCTATATTCCAAGTTTAGTAAGTTGCCAGTGTAAAATAGCTGTGAAACGAGCATTTGAATATAAGCAGACGTTCACATTCACAATGACTTCAAAATTAGGATGTGATGACTTTATATGTAATATAGTGTATTGTTTTAATATCATAAGGTTAATACATCATTATAATTATTGTAATTCAATAATGAATTAATGGATTGAAATTTGACATGCACCAAAAAAAAAAAAAAAACGGAAAGGATAATTATATGAAAAAGTTGCAGGAAAAAAGATAGTTGGACATTTCAAACTAAAGTTATGCACATTTTTCTGAGGACAAGGAGAATGTGAACGAGCTTTACATTGACAAATGTTGATGCAATATATTTTAAATGCAGTTGTATGCTCTTTCACCATTTGGCAGATTCTCTACTTACTAAACATACATAATTATACATTTCCTAAAAAGGTAACAAAACTTTAATACTACAATTTGACTAGATAAGATGTGAGTACACATTAATAAAACAAGATGTCATACAAGGGAAAATCCCTGGGGAAGTACCCTAGTAAATTGCTGACTACACAATTATTATGATTAGCGCCAGACACCATGCATCATCAGCACCAGTAGTCTCAAATGTCAGGTGACTTTCCAGTTTCCATTGAGTCCAGCCCCATTTTAAAAGATAATGATATTGAATAATAACACCCTGCCCTCATATAATTTAAGTAAACATTTTTCCTGGTCTTGTGTATACAATTAACGTACCTTGCACGAGAAATAGTGCCATATTACTATGTGTTGGTTCCCTTGCATACAGTACAGTTATACATACAATTCTGGAATTATTATATTCCATTTCAGCTGGAATTTCCAATCTAGATACTCTCATATGTTTGTTATCAGTACCAGGCATCAACTTAGAAGTTAAGTTCAGTAGTTGAGAATCAGTTTCATTAACGCTCCACAAAATGGTATCATAGCGATATGATATGCAACGAAAGATGGCTGTATCTCCCTTATAATGAGTTTGGCTTTCAGGATGCTCTACAATAAAAGGATAATCTGTATAGGAAAAGATAAGAAGATATTTATCAGTCTAAGAGCTTGCCAGTGTTAAAAATGTTTTATAACAGTAAAATAATTATTTTGTTACAATTTTTAAAAAAAATCAATTTAAAATAGTCACAATAATAAAATACATGTAAAAGCCATAATTATAAACAGATATAGTATACCTTGTGCATTTCCAAGTATTACAAACGTAAGGACAAGAAAGAGGCTCGACATTTTTGAAGTCCTAGAAGTACAGTCTTACAACTGCATGGGAGGGGTGAATTTATGAGTACTAGATCTATAGATATACGTAATTTGTGCAAAACTCATCAATGAGGACAATGATAAACTGATGCGCACTACTACACTATCAATAGTTTAAAGATAAAGAGAATGCTGTTCTTTTTGGTCTTTATTGCTGTGCTAATGGAGAACTGTTTGATATCCATGAGTCAGCCAAGTTAGTTTATGACAATACTGCATTAATATCATAATTATTGTATATTATAACATGTGCATTTATCACATGCAGCAATGTCTCAACATCCTCAGTCAGTGAACACAACACTCAACAATACAGTATACTTTAGTTGTGTTGGAATTGGTACACATATATTTTGGTATGTTAATGCAACTGTTGTGGATAGCATTAATTTTCCACCAGAGAAAGGAATTGAGAGTGACACCTCTTACGATCCTGATACACAAACATCTTCTTCTACTCTGACAGTATTTGCAATGGAAAGCAATAATCAATCAGAAATAGAGTGTTTTCTGATCTTGAATGTTAATCAAACCATTTCAGAAAAGGCTACATTGCTGATACAAGGTAAAATACAGCAAAGAAATACTTATTTGTCAACATAGGAATGATTTATATGATGTTCTAGAATTATTGTAATAAAAGTTTCAATAGCAGTTCACAATAAATTTTAATATTGTTCTATTTTTTTTACAGGAGTTCTTGATGCTCCCATGTGGACAGATGCACAGTTTGTTAATAATACTCTTCAAATGAATTGGAATTCTCCATACACACTTGAAAATGTAGCAATACTGTCTTACCACATAGATGTCAATCAAACTCATGAATATGTTTTTAATGCCACTACTACGAGCCTCACTGTTATGGATTTCTCACTTGAAGAATGTTTCTGGTATGTGTTAACTATCACTGCTAGGAATAGTGTCGGGCAAAGCGAGAAAAACTCACTGAGCTTGTTTTACCCAGGAGGTAACTCTAGTGCTTTCAAATTAATATGTACTTGTAAACAACCTACTTTAGTTTATTTTTTTTTCCACTCTGTTGATGTTTACTTTAGTACCATATCAAGTAAACAGTGAAGACATTAATACTACAGTGGTAATTATGAATCAAGGAATTAACGTTGAAGTGAATATGAAAGTAAGTTTTGATGTGTTAGTGAGTGTGCATAAACATTTGTTATGCATAATTATATATAATGTACACAATTATATGCATAATCTTTATTCACATAGTATAGATATGGCTGTAGTGAACAGGAACCTCATAGTGCTGATGTAACATTTTACTCTACTGAAGAGGAAACATTAAGTTATACAGAAACTACTAGCATTTCTGATAATGATACAGACACTTTTAGTGTTGAGTTTATCAATATAAATCCAAATACCAATTATGGGATGAGTGTCATACTATACAATATTGCTGGACAAACTGTTAGTGATAATTACTCAATTATAAGTAAGTACTGAATACTACAATACATAGTACTTAATACTATATAATACTAATATATTACTTAACACTATTAAAGTATATTGCTTAATTACATCTTTACTGAAATATGACCACAATGCTATTTTTTAATAACCCCTTGAGATTTGTTTGTTTATTTTCACTACAGGTACGTTTGACACACAGGACATAGAAAAGGGAAAATCAAACATTGGGAAACTTTGTCTTCGGTGTTTGTTTTTGATCAATACTTCAGCTAAAGGATGTTTGATTCATCTAAATTATTATATCAATGGAGGATTAATAACATACCCTTTAGACTCACTTCGAGTGTCTAATGGACAAGTACCGGATGTTTCCGAATGGAATTGTGCATATATTGATAATGAAGTCGATAATGTGGACATTAAAGTTTATGATATTGAGTTAGATGAAAGAACTAGTAATCTTGCATTACAAACGACATTTACACCTTCAATGGAGTTTAATATATTACCTGTAGTAGTGGATGAATCCATAGCCATAGTCACATCTACTACGTCAACTTTACTACCATCAGAATCAACAGGTATACACATACATAGCATTAATTATATATTTTAAGGTTATGATTATCAGTTGAGTATACGTAATTGTTAAAACTAAAACTAAAACTATGCTTGTATAAGGATAAAATATATTTGTTATTGAGATGTGTCACTAGATTTAATAGCTAAAATCATAATTTTGCTAGTTATTACATCTGAAGTTGTATATATCAATAATTATGTTTCATTTTGGAAGCATGATTATTATGCCACTACTTCAACAGACATAGTCTCGATGCCAGACATTTGCATCTGGCCTCAAGACTATAATACATTATAGTTTTTTGATTATACTATAAGGAGCTGACATATTTGTACTACCAAACTAAGGCTTAGCAATGTAGATGCGCATACAAAGTGAATTACAACTCACATAACCAAACTAATTGGTCAGTTTTTACACTATAGATATACTTATGTAGTTTGACCAATATATAAGTTAGATTTAACAATAATTATACAGGAACAAAAACAGCATGTTCAAAGTGAAGGGGCTGACAAAGATTGGGGGGACATGACAATGGGAGGATGCAAGAGGAGATTGTGCCCCCTTTTTTGTGGAAGCTAAAATGTAATGCTCCCAAATGTTGCTCAGGCTCACAAGAGAGAGAGATGAGATTATTGTGTTATTTTAACCTTTGGTTACAGGAGTTTCAATTTAATTCTATTTTCCTCAATGCTGATTTGTTTTTCCTGCTAGGTAGCTAATATTTACAATTACCAGTTTCATTTGATCTTTGTCTAGTATATAAAGTACATGTCATAATAAAGCATAGTAACAAAAAAAATATTAGTATATATAATGTACAATAGTATTGTATTACATATAATTATGACATGTACTTTATATACTAGTCAATATAGATCAAGACCAAAAGAAATAAATTACTACTTGTAAACAATTTAGGGATGTGCGATACAACTAAATAATAGTATTGCGTATCGCTGCCAAAAATATCACGATATGATACAGTATCACAATATTTGAAACATTTATAAAATGTCCTATTTGGATGTATTTGTCAAGAAATGGTAAAAGAAATCAATGAAAGTTATGCGCACTAGCTTTTTATAATTACTTTTAGGTTTCAAATTAGACAAAATAGAAAAACCATGTTTACTAAACTGACCATTCCAGTGTATTGATACACCCAAAAGCTAATATTGTATCATGATATTCAACAAAAATATCGATATTTCGATATATCGATACGTATTGCACATCACTAGTAAACATTACCTAAGAAATCAGTATTAATTTGTAATTATAGTCTCGGAAGCTTATTATTGTATTGAAACTCATGTAACCAAATAATGGTTACTTGCACAACTTGCACTGCATACCAAATTAGTGACAGCACTGTGCTGTGACAATGCATATAGTTACAGAAGTGTTAGGTTTCAGCCTCCCCTCCTGCTCCTCCAGTATATCTGTCACTGTTCTGCATATCAGAGAGTACGGTAGTACTCTCTATGTAGGGATGGCACGGAAAAAAAATGGCCGCCCATACATTTCAATTGCAAGTGATGACCTGAAATCTCTGGTAATATAAACAGATAAGTTTTAATACACACATACCTATTCATATCTAGTGTTTTTACGACTACCAACATCTTCTAGATGGCCAAAGCTTGTCATTAAAGTAGAGAACCGGCGAGTGGCAAAACTGGCAAAATCTTCATCATAATATTAATATTAATATTTTTCAGACAAATCATTTTTTTGTTTGTTAAACTATCACAATGATTCTAGCACCATTCCAGTCGCATTTATAGTAGAATTCTGGTCTACAAGTATCGAGATGATATCTACAGATAGTATGAAAGAAGACAGTCTCAACGACTACAAAGATTTGATCTCGAATTGAACGCCATTTTCCGGAGTGGAATTTAATTACGCATGCGCATTCGTGTACTCAGAACATGGAAGCTGAAATGCTTGTTGCATTGGAATTGTGTGAGCAAATACATTCTTATAATAATGAATATAATAATTATTAATACTAAAGCCATTGTATTATACTATGATAACCATTGGAATACTGAATGGTTGACACGGTGACTGACACTACTTCTTGTAGGATGGCAGACAGTGCTGTAAGTGAAATAGAGAATATACATCATCTGTAAGTGAAAGAGAATAATAATCAATACATAAATACAAAAGACTGACTTTTATTGATGAAGAAACTTTAATGCATTTATTTTTGTAAGATTTCATTATGATAGTATTTCTGTAATCTACAAAACATATTCACACCATCAGAAAAAAAAACAATGGAAACAAGAATAATAAAAAACATTTTCAATAAAAATGAAAGAAGATGTAGGGATGTCAAAACCCAAAAAGCATGCAAACAAGGTTGGGAAGCTAACATAGGACCCAAAATCACTTCCATATAACCCTACATAAGTATATACAGCTCTTTGTATTTGTTTTATAGCAGTGTAAGTACTTATGTAGGGTTATATGGAAGTGATTTTGGGTCCTATGTTAGCTTCCCAACCTTGTTTGCATGCTTTTTGGGTTTTGACATCCCTACATCTTCTTTCATTTTTATTGAAAATGTTTTTTATTATTCTTGTACTTTTATAATTATAACCGTTATTATTTTCTGGGCTATGATACCTAAATTTTATATCATAGCTATAATACTTATACTGAATTATATTCTATTCCTCAATGTTTCCAATACAGAGAGCATCCTTCAGTCTGCAGGAAATATCTCATATACCTTTACAATGCATACTACCAATTCTTCAACTATTGTAGCCACTTCTTCATCTAGTGTGACTGTTACTTCTTCACTTGAAGTAGCCGATCTTTCTTCAAAGGATATTTCCAGCACACAAATTCTGATTATAGCATCTTGTACTATAGCCAGCATTGTTCTCTGTTTGGTTTTTATGGTTATTTGTTTGATTGTAACTATCAAAATTCAAAGAGGTAGGCCCCTTTCATTATAGTTATATATTATAATCAAATACTAAATGTCTTCATGAAGTATAAAAAACATGGACAGACACATTCACAGAGGGATAGATAGATTGTATATAATTATATGCATGTATAGAAGAATGACTTGAATACATTGAATTGCTTACACTGTTTATGGATGAACAGATAGATGATGGATGGTCATGGATGATTTATGACAGCTGAATGTATGGTTACTTGGTGGATAGATTGATATGGTTGTATGAATACAAAAATTAATTATGACCGAGCACACTGTAAGAAGTAATGGGTTATTTTAATCTTCCATTAGCTAGTTACAATAGATTCGATGTAAATTTTATTTTCCTTATTGCTGATTTGTTTATCCTGCTTTTACAAGGACTACTTTTATTCCATATTGAACTATATTGACTATTAGCTACATGAAGTAAATGTCATAATAATATTTAAGCATAGTGACTAAAACAGCAATATAATATATAAAGCATAGTATTATAGTTATAACCTGTGGTATATTATTATTATTCTCATTGTAGTTCCTTTGAAGATGTTACTTACTCATTTTAGATAATTATAGTATTCACATGAATTTGTACTCAAAAAGTCACAATAGCTTACAAAGAACACCCTAAATTACTATGGGAGTTTCCATTCTTTATTATGATATGCACTTTATATATATACTAGTCAATATCAAAAGAAATATACTTGTAAACATTATACCTATCAAAAAAATCGATTGATATAGTCTCAGATTAATAATTATTGTAAATGAATGAAATTTATGTAACCAAATGAGGGTTAAATAACTCATTAATTATTTAAATAGCTTAATAGCAACTGCTCATTCTTCATCCCTTTTTTGGTATCTATATCTATGTGAGGCAACAATTTGTTTTTAAAGATTGAATGTTTCATTTCCTAAGACAGCTGAAAAACAAGCATTTGCAATTTTGTAAACGTATGTCCCATCGGCTTCACATGCTTGGTCACAGTTATAATACACTATATTATTCACATGTAATGTCAATATTGTTAATAAATGATTGGAGTAGCTATTTAAACAAATTTATCTGTTGTGATATACTATAGGAAAGATGAACGAATTGGCTCAAAATAACATACCAATCACACACAATGCTCTGTATGGTGTTGACTTGCAAATAGTCAACAGTTTAAAGAACTTAGGGAGTGTACCACCATCTCATGAAGACCCGGCACATATTTATAGTGAAATACACTTGACAGAGACTCAGCATCCCTCGAAAGAGCAGGTTAAACCAATTGATGACTGGATAGCTAATCCAACATATGGAGGTGTAAAACCGCTTGAGAAAACAACAAGAACATATGATGAGGTTGTATTGAATCATAATGGTAATGGTGAAGTTGTTGGTACGGTCACAGACACCTGTCCAGCTTATGAATGCAAACCACCGTTGCCAGCTAGGAATCAAAATACACCCTCAATTAATGGTCACTATTATAAAAAAATTTAATTAATGCACATTGCATATTTTTTAGCGTGTTTGTTGGTAAAAGAGTGTTTGGTGGTGAATATTTTTGATATATTAATTTTATTGTATTTACTAAGAACACTGACTTAAAAAATAATATATATATATGTATATATATCATAGTTTCTGTTTTGTGTTATGTACAGTTATATATCAGTTTCCTTAATTAAGCCATTTAAGCGAAACCGTATTCCTTTCTGCCTAGTTATAGTGGCCAATGAAAACAGAAAACAAAAACTTCCTTTCTCTAATCAGCAGAATAACGAAAGTGTGGTTACAATTGTGTATGTATGCGGCCGAAGGATTGATGATGACATTTAGAAACAGTTCTTTCTTGAAAAAGACACGTTCTTCAATATGCTGAATGTATGTGATAAGAAATGTTCTGAGGCTGCAAATGTCACAAGCATATGAACACTTGGTGGCTGCACTTGCATCAGCATTATTACAGTACCTACCACCCAGGCTAATCATTTGACCTGAAAGTTTTACAATCTATATATTGAAGAAAATACCTCATGCTGAGAATGAAATTACATACACACGTATAATTATACATAACTATATCACAGGATTCTAAATCTTGAAGTATAATTATCATCATGGTTTCCTACGGTAATGTATTCACACCATTTGTCAAGTTCAGTTCATCATTGTAGCGACACTGAGCATGGCTACAACTATATCAGTCTATATGCGATATAATAATGCCTTCTACAAGGTTTCACTGAGCTTCAGACATAGTGCACTGAGAACAGCTATTTATGTTTGCAACTTTGCAGTGGAAGTTAGCCATTCTGCCTCAAAAATAACAAACTGCGCATGCGTATTCTGTTGCTAAGCAATTTGATTTGAATTTGATTTCTTCATGATTATGAAACAACTATTGACTGTCGTATTATTATTTGTGGTTGGATGTTCGTATATCGTCTGTACAAGTACTGACTCACCAAGATACGAACTGGGAGAAACGATTGGTGAGAAAATAATACAACAAGGGAAAGAAAAGCTACAAGAGGTTAATGGATATGCACAGCACAGCCCATGTTGGAAAGAAGCTTTGAACCAGCTACACTCAACTTGTAAGACAATGACTGATTCAGAACAAATGAGACTGGCTTTGGCATTTGCTAACTGCCATTTTCAGAATTCTAACCGACAAACCTATCCATGTCCACCCAATGTAAACGTGAGTGAGTGTACCAACAAAAACAAAATGGATGACAGTGCTTTTCAAATATACACTGAGTTTTACACACATTCAAACAATATGTGTTACTTCATTCAAAGCCAATTATGGCAAGAACAGACAGAGACCACCATTAATAAATTGTCTGACACATCCGAAAAAGCTGTTGAAAAACTCGAAAAGTCGCTGGAGTATCATAAAGAACTTGAACAAAAACAGGATTTTGCGTTAAAGAACCAAGAGGTCATCATAGACCAAGACTTGAAGATCTCACAGTCGTTAAAGACCACTCGTGAAAATATGGACCAAGCGTTCCTTGAAATGTATGAAAAAGCTGAGAACCAGAAAATGATTCTAGATAGCGTACTGGGTACTCTTCAGACTGGGTTTGGTAATATACAATGGTTGTTATCGTCCATCTTGGGAGAGATAATTACTCTTGAGACAGCCGGATTTTTTATTGTAACATTCTTATTGGTATCATTTCTGCCGCAGTTTGGTACCTCTCGTCTCTGGCTTTACATCACACTTCTTCTGTATGGTCTGTTTGAAGGGATAGTAAGGAGATCATATTTTATGATTGTTAGCCCATCTTCTCCTAATACTATGGTTAGTACATCTATTAGTGTTGTTTTATCATACATGTAATCGTAATAATAAGCTGTAACAAAGTCTATGAGTCTATTGTCATAATTACATGTATATACATGTATGTATTACATAATGCCTAGTGTTAAGTTAGCCTGTCCATACGGGCGTATGAGATGTTTGATTCGGACCCTGCCAGCTGGGCTGCCTTGGTAGCTCAGTTGGTAGAGCATCTGTTTGGAGCACAGAGTGTCGTGGGTTCGAATCCCACCTGAGGCAACTCTCATTTTCATTTTTCCATTGCCTCAGGTGTCTTTCTTTCTTTCTTCATGGCATTTTGAGAATCTAGGCATAGTGTACATGTACATGTATCAGTGTTATTGTATTAATTACATGTATACTGAAACCCCTTTTAGTTAAGCAGTGTTCTGCCCAGGATATTTAGAGTGGTGGTCAGATTCTAGCTTGCATTTAGTGGTGTTTATCGAGTTTATACTTAATTCTGTCTCAGTAGCCTATATACATGTACATGCATGCGTACATGTATTATTTGAGAGGTGGTTAATTTAAATGTATCTACATGTACATGTAAAAAGTGGTTGGTTAGTATATCTGAGAGGTGGTTATTCCCGACCAGTATGGGCAGAACACTGGTGAAGCATTATCACTTTTATAATACTGCATTCACGCTAGTAATGGGATAATTTAGGACTGAGAACTAAGCTAAATTTCACCCTTATAATGTACATGTACATGTAGGTTGTATTTACACATATTACAAAATATTTAGTAGATGTGGTAAGTTAATACAGGAATAGACTCCTGTTTTACCTTGCTGGGGTTATTTTCTAAACAACATAGCCTAGTCTCTTCATAGAAGGAGAGCATTTCAATCATTACAACACAGGCAGAAAGTATTATTGGTGTTGTTAGTTATTTTAACATATCTGGAAAGGCATGAGTGGATGAAAAGTAGAAGCTCTTCCTGTTCAGACTATAATTACAGTCAATCAAAGTTTTAATGAGTAGGAGAACTTTCAAATGAGGAAAATATTTTGTGCAGGCAATTATCACTGTAAAAATTAATGAGTTATCTTAGCCCTTATTTGGAGTTTCATTAATAACATACTCCTGAGATAATTACTCATTACTACATGTAGGTAATGTTTACAAGTAGTAATTTATTTCCTTTGATATTGATCTATATTGACTAGTATATAGAGTACATGTGAACGGAACATCCCTACAACTTTAGGTACAACATGTTTATTTGTTATTGTTTTCATTTTAATACTAATAATTTCTCTGAAATGAGTAGGTAACATCTGTTGTTTTCACAGGAATTAAATGAGAATGATACTAATACACCACAGGTTATACTATATGCTTACATACATGTGTACATGTATGTACACATGTATTGCTGTTTTTGTTACTATGCTTTATTGTGACATGTGCTTTATATACTAGTCAATATAGTCAATAATCTCAATATAGATCAAGATGAAATGAAACTAATACTTGTAAATATTACCTAGCAGGAAAAACAAATCAGCTCTAAGGAAATACAATTACATTTAAACTCCTATTATCAACTCAATGTTAAAATAACTAATTACTTTATACACTGCACAAGTGTACATGTATATGTATATTGACAAGCTGGGCTAAATGTTTTACACTGTGAAATAATCCCAGACCATAATTTTACCTGAGATTTGGCCATAGGGTAGACCAGTGTCAAATTAACTTACACATGTACATGTACATGTGTATATTATTCCAGACTAAATGTGCTAGTGTAAATGCAGCATTAGTTAACTAAACTATAAGACTATACATGTACATGTATATACTATATAGTTTAATTATGTACATGTCTAGTTGTCTACAGTTTGATCATGTACGCATCTACATGTACACGTACATGTATACAGTTTGATCATGTACACATCTACAAGTACATGTACATGTATACAGTTTGATCATGTACACATCTACAAGTACATGTACATGTACATGTACATGTATACAGTTTGATCATGTACACATCTACAAGTACATGTACATGTACATGTACATGTATACAGTTTGATCATATACACATCTACATGTACACGTCTATAGTTTGAACATGTACATGTCTACAGTTTGAACATGTACACATCTTCACATGTACATGTACAGTTTGAACATGTACATGTATATGTACATGTACATACATGTATCTACAATTTGACCATGTACACGTCTATAGTTTAAATATGTACATATACATACATTTTGTACATGAACATGTATAGCTACATACATATATATATATATATATACATGTGTACATGTATGTATACATGTTAGCTACATACATGAACATGTATACATGTTAGCTACATACATTTTGTACATGAACATGTATAGCTACATACATATATATATATATATATATAATTATATATATATATATATATATATATATATATATATTAGGGCTGAGCGATAATATCGATTTATCGATTATCGCGATATTTTTTGGCGATCGCAATCACGATTATAAAACAATTTGTATCGCGATAATACCACGTGTGTCTACGCATGCGCAATTATGAATTTGATAGTTTTTCTTGAAAGCATCTGTAAGGTTAACAGTCACTACAGCTTTTCTTGATATCTAGATATAGCTATTACTGCAGTTAGAGCAAGAAATTTTACAATATGAGCCTGTGTTTGATCGATAAATCACTCGCGGGCAACGCCCACTTCGCGCTAGCGTACGCGTATTAGCTTTCCAGCTTTCAACTTTCTGTGGAACTGGTTTTCACTCTCACTGGAACTGGAGGCATCAATAAGCTTATAGATTAGTCCATAAAAGTAAGCTAAATACAGAAGAATGTGATTTAGAATTTTAGCTAAAATGTGCGCGTGAAAAATCAATAACTATTAATAATTGTTAACATTAATAAGTTAGAAAACAAACATTAATAATTAGAAAATAAACATTAATAATTTATTAACATGTCAGTAAAAATTATCACGATATTATCATTATCGCGATAATTTGGCAATTATCTATCGTGATATGATAATACCAATATCGCTCAGCCCTAATATATATACATGTATGTATGTAGCTATACATGTTCATGTACAAAATGTATGTAGCTAACATGTATACATGTTTATGTATGTAGCTAACATGTACATGTATACATATACAGTATATGTACACATGTTAGCTACATACATGTACATGTATATAATAATATATATATATATAATTATTATAATATATATATATATATATAATTATATATATGTAATTATATATATATACGTGTATTAAATTCATGTACATGTCTGCCTGTCTTTCCTCTATTAGTCAACTCTTCATTCCATCCTTTGGTATATCAGATGGATTGCTATAGTGAGTCTATCGTTAGTATATCTTTGGAGATTTTTAGTATACTCAAACAAAGATCAACAGCACACTAGAATGTTACAGGATATGCAGAAACAATTATTTCACATTCATCGTGCTGTAAATGTAAGTGAAGAGATTCATGAAGAAAGAAAAGTATCACAGGTTGGTGGATGTACATGTACATGTACAAATGTACATGTATGAATTTTAATCTGTAAGCTCTGCAAATGATGTTGGATGCATACATGTACATATATATGTAGCTTTGAGAGCTATGTGTAGGATTGATAGATTAACGATTGTACATGTATGTACATGTATAGTGTATTTATGTATGTACATGTACATGTATGATGTATTTATGTATGTACAGTACATGTATTATACATGTACATGTACATGTACATTTGTATGTGTGCATTTGTATATGTACATTATATATTGACTTATACATGTGTACATGTACATGTATACATGTACATGTACATGCAGTCATGCATATACAGTAGCCCTCAATAAAAAGTTCCCGTAGAGTAAACGTACTACTTAAGTACTACACTACTGTACGTTGTGTAGTACTGAGAGTATATTGTGCGTAATACGACTGTCTGATGAGCGCACTACGATCCGTACTACGTTGCCGTGTATACTAATTAATTATTAACCCTCTCCCGTCTAATTCAAATGGGCGTTTTTGTTGTTAATAATAAATTTTTTTTCAGCTCATATTTTATAACACTGAAAAGTCTAACTTACTTTCCTGGAAAAAACAGTTGTTAAGAAAGCCAATGATGTCAAATTTATGCTTCACTATCAGCAGGAAGAGACCAAGGCGAGCGCTTGAAAGTATAGTAGTCACACGGGCAGTGCCCACTTCTTTGTTAGCGAGTACAACTTCTGCATTTTAAACAACAGTTACTTTTAACCTGCTTAGCCAGACAGAACACCTTCTAAGAAAGCCATAGATACCAAAAAGATGCTTCGTTAGCTGTAGGAAAGCAGCAAGGCGAGTGTTTGAAAGTGTAGTAGTTAATGGCGACGCCCATACTTAGCGTCTTTACCTCTTTTGTTTGGCCTGTAACTTGTATGTATAGTATTCTACTAGTGATGGACACAACACCTACATGTACATGTATGGACGCCCCTTTTTGATGTGCCTGAATGTTATCATACTTTTGCCACAACCAGAGGATGGGCTACCAGTAGTGTGTTTGCAACATCCTTTTGAAGTATTGACAGCAGGCTAGGCTTGCCAGTTGCAGTCTGTTATATAACTTGGATCTTATCTTAAATTATTATGAAGTCCGTAGCAATGCAGTTTTTCTGCATTGTAAGATAGAGCTTGTCACTATGCTGATGCTGGTCAGTCGCCTTCCAGGAGGGGGAGGGGTGGCCAACATCCACACATGTGATGACACAACAAACAGGCATGCCAAACCAAAAAACAGGGCACGGTAAAGCCTGCCTAAGTATGCACTATGCATGTGTGTGAGGCGGTGCTGACACTCACCACTTGTGGGTTGTCCCAACAATGGATGCTGACAGTAGTCACAGGAGGTATGATTGGCATTGATGAGGTTCTGAGCATGATGCAGTTAGTTCCATCTGTACCACTCTACTCACTGAGTGGAGGAGTGCATCGATGCCTCGATGGAAATAGTGATGGGGAGAGAGCTACTCGACACTAGAGTAAAAGAAGGAGGAAGCTGAGTTCTGAGTGCGGTAGTAGAGATCCCTGGGTTCATGTCCACAGTGGTGCTAATAGTGGTAACTGGATTGCATTGAAGGAATATTTGTATTCATGTATTCAATGATTTTAGAGAAATCTTCACATAACTTTTTTCTAGTGAAGTATGAAATCTAACTATCTCCTGTAGTGTACATGTAATAGCAGTCAAATTTTTTTTACTATCCATTCAGCTGGTAACATAAGCAAGAATGTTCTCTGTGGGACCGTGGCCATATTCATGTGTTCAATTTCTGCACATACACAAACAACATTAAATGAATATTCAGATACGAATAAAATAATACATTCCATTACTAAAATAACGATAAATATTCGAAAGGATTGAATATTTGTTGCAGTTCTAGTTTCAAGCAATTTGATTAGCTATAATAGCAATTAGATTGGTCGGTTTATTTATCAATTACTTCACCAGTTTTCTTATCTGAAAATATACCCAAATCTGGCTTTTTGAAGTCTTCTTTGGCTCTACAAGATCACTGCCACCTAATGCTCACATTGGTTTTAAATTTTAATTGATATATAGGAATATCATGATGGCTCTAGATTTCAGGCATGGGGCCAAGTACATTTCTAATAACTTTAGTAAACTTCATGCAAGTACACGTTCTACAAGCAGAAATGTATTTAAGTACAAGTACAAATGCTTTCAGCTGAAAAGTATTAAAATCATTAGTAGTTGGTACAAATGTACATGTACGTGTAGGTGCATGTTGTTTAATTGTACAAATGCTTTCAGCTGAAAAGTATTAGTAGTTGGTACATGTACATGTACATGTACGTGTAGGTGTTGTTTAATTGTACAAATGCTTTCAGCTGAAAAGTATTAGTAGTTGGTACATGTATATACATGTACATGTACGTGTAGGTGTTGTTTAATTGTAACTGACAAAGGTGTGATGTCAATTGTTTAATTATCATTGTGAAACATTAAATCTAATTAAACAGAGATAAAATTTGGCCAAGTCATCAAAATAACAGGAAATAAATCAGCAATTTCTCGGTATATACATGTAATTATATCAGTACTTATAATTATGTCAATAACAAAGTCACCATACAGTACAGTAATTACTCAGTAGTTTCATATTCACACTACAGTAGTTCAACAGTAGTTTTAACAGTAATTGCTGTACATGTCAATTGAACACCACAGTAGTGATACAATAATTACTACATGTATTTACTATACTGACAGTAGAACTGAGGTAATTACTGATACTGTATGGTGACTTTTTATTACCATATACAGTGTACATGTAGTCATAGTTTCTACTTGTCAATTTTAGTTATGGAAATATCAATTCATATTTTAGTTATATTATACATGTACACATGTGGGATTACTACTTACTACAGTACATGTACATGTACATGTATTACCTCATGTCTAGCTTGTAGTTGCAACATACACCCATGTACATTGTATAGTAGAGGAGCATGGAGACATTAAATCATTCATTTATAACTGTAATTATGTCAACTGTATGGAATTTATTGTCAGCAAGTATGAATGTGAGAATTGGGATTAAATTTTAATTTTATAATTATATCAACTAGTATATGAATGACAGAATTGGGATTAAATTACAACTTTCCAATGTATATAATGTACCGGGATGCAATGTTTATATAGATACATGTATTCCCAGTAATAAATGGTTACATCATGGAAATCTTACACCTGACTCAAGATACAATGATAATTATATTTATACATATGTACATGAAGCTAATGTACAATGTACATTGTATTCCAGTACAGCATTGTACATGTACATTGTATATACCAGTACATGACATGTATTAGTGTAGACCATGGTTGGGGTCAATACTATTAATTTTAATAAATACATGTACAATGTAATTATAAATGGGTATATTATATATATATACATGTGTATATACACATGTACATAATCTATATACATGTATATATACACAATGTATATATATATAATGGTATGTGGCTATGTGTTAGTGTATATACTAAAGTCTTTTCACATTCATGCTGACCTTGTTGTGATGGCTGTATATGTAATATAAATATAATGTATAGTGTAATGTCATTAGGTTAATAACATGTACATGTGTACACTAATACATGCACTGTTATAATTAATACAACTTTCTTTTCTATAGAATTTTGATAGCTCTTTTGTTGCTGAGGAAACTGATGATGATGTCATTGTGTCTACTCAATCCTCCTCACCTGTTTTAGAGAATTCCGTTCCAGTACATCAACTATATAAACAGCAAAACAATGAAGGAATTATTACTGGAACTCAACTTATTGATTTTTGTAAGTACATGTACACTATAAATACCAGTATATCACATGTACATGTACACAAATTACATGTACACATCATAAAATGTACATGTACACTCTAAACATGTGATATACAGTGTACATGTACATGTACACGAATTACACATCATGAGATGTACACTATAAATACATGTACCTGTATATCACATGTGCATGTACATGTACATGGTCAGTACATATACAGTGTACATGTATACGAATTACACATCAGGAGATGTACATGTACACTATAAATACCAGTATATCACATGTACATGTACATGTACATGATCAGTACATTGTACATATACAGTGTACAGTAGCCCTCAATAAAAAGTTCCCGTAGAGTAAAGGTACTACTTAAGTACTACACTACTGTATGTACATGTAGCGTAGTACTGAGAGTAATACGGTGGTATACTGTGCGTACTACGGAGTGTATTACTGTCTGATGGGCACACTACAACCCGTACTACATTGCTGTGTGTACTGATTAATTATTAACCCTTTCCCGTCTAATTGAAATGAGCGTTTTTGTTAATTGTTAATAATAATTATTAGTCTAATTTTTTTCAGCTCATATTTTATAACACTGAAAGGTCTAACTTACTTTGCTGGAAAGAACAGTTGTTAAGAAAGCCAATGATGTGCTTCGCTATCAGCAGGAAGGGACCAAGGCGAGCGCTTGAAAGTATAGTAGTCACACGGGCAACGCCCACTTTGTTAGCGAGTACAACTTCTGCATTTTAAACAACAGTGACTTTTAACCTGCTTAGCTAGATAGAACACCTTCTAAGAAAGCCGTAGATACCAAAAACATGTTTCGTTAGCTATACGAAAGCAGCAAGGCGAGTGTTTAAAAGTAATAGTAGTCAATGGCAACGCCGTCTTTATCTCTTTTGTTTGGCCTGTAACTTGACTGCTTTAAACGAAGTAAATGTCTTCTTCGTAGTGTGTGCATCTCAGTTTCCAATGACTATGGTATCTACAATGCAAATCTGCAACATTCTATATATATATAATAATTATAATTAAAACGTTGCCATGAAAGGGTTAATAATTAATCTACGTTACGTACCGTACCAACAATATACGTATGTAGAGTAGGTGCACAGTAGTTTACTACAGTATGGAGCGTTATACGCAGCGTATATAAGGCGTACTACGTTTACTTTACATGTATATCACATGTATATGTATATCACATGTACATGTACATGTACATGATCAGTACATATACAGTGTACATGTATACGAATTACACATCAGGAGATGTACATGTACATGTACACTACAGACATGGGGTGAGCACAAATGTGATTGTGCCTAAAAGTGCTTGAAGCACATTTCTTTGCAGTGTTTGAGGTACATGTACTCTTGAGTATCATTCTGAGTAAAGTGCTTGTGCTTATGCTTATTCTTGTGTTTGAGTATTAGAAGTGCTTATGAAGCACAATTAAGTGTAGAAATACTTCAAAGGAGTCTTAGAAATCATACATACACATGTACATGTACATGTACATGTACATTTGTATATCATCAGTTACAGTACGTGTACAGGTATGTACATCAGTGGTACAACTTCAGTAATTTCAATTTAAAAGAATGGCGTTATATGTACACATGTATTATAATACATTAGTTCATACTGTAATCTGTAGGATCTTTATACTACCATATGATACATGATTTACAATGTTCTATAAATCAACATGTGTGTTATACCTAATTATCTTTGATTCATCCCTTTAACCATCCATTCATTCATCTTTCACACACACACACATGTATTCACACAACACACACACACACACACACACACACTCTATCTCTCTCTCGTACAGTGAGTGGTATATATATTAAAAACCACACCCACATGCTGACAGATAATGAGACAGATACTCAGATGAGTACAGACACAGACTATACCTACCTACCTGCCACTGATACTAATACTGATTATGAGGAATCTAATTTAATGAGGAACCCATTATTTCATTCTAATAACGACATTATTACAGGAGCAATTCTCACTGAAGATCAGGTACTGTTATAACATACTCACACTCTAAGCAAACGCAAGTCTGGGATTGCTCAGTACAGCACAACATATATATATATATACATGTATATATAATACAGTACAATACATTATGGTACAGTATAGTACAATACAATACAGTATGTATGGTACAGTATAGCTATAGTACAGTACAATACAATATTGTATAGTTATAGTACAATACAATACAGTACGTATGGTACAGTATAGCTATAGTACACAATATTGTATAGTTATAGTACAATACAATACAGTATGTATGGTACAGTATAGCTATAGTACAATACAATACAATATTGTATAGTTATAGTACAATACAATACAGTACGTATGGTACAGTATAGCTATAGTACAGTACAATACAATATTGTATAGTTATAGTACAATACAATACAATATTGTATAGCTATAATACAATATGGTACAGTATAATATAGACTGAGTTTAAGTACTTCGGAATGTGCTGAAAGAGCTTGAAAGTACTTGATGAACACTTGTCACTAAAGCAATAAGCACAAGCACTTAAAAGCATGTACTTAAGGTGGTGCTCAGATAATTAGCATATTCATTAGTCGCTATACATGTACATTTCTGATTATTGTTTTAGTATATTTTTAGGTACATGTAACTTGTTCTAATTATCCACAAGCTGTATTGCTTTGAAATTTTGAAAGCCAGTAGTTGAAAGACTGAAGTGTTTGGCATCAGTATGGTTTTACAACTGTTTATTTTTGAGTCACAGTACATTTTACATAGTGGAATGCTTGTTTAAGAATTTCTAGAACCTGTATTTAAAAAATGAGATCATTGCTGTGTAGACTATGTCTGGAGCTCTCGTAGATTTGTTACATGTACATGTACCTCTAGCTGAAAGAAACAGCTGTGAAATGGGGAATCCTATCAAAACAAGATCAGTTCTGTGTTTAGAGATCAGTAGGACCATCAAAAGTAACCAAGAAGTACTTCTGTAAATACGCGTAGAATTTATTTTTGTTTTAAAAAGTTGTCTCATGAATATGCTAATTACCCAAGCAGTACCATGCAGCTAGTACAGTATACATGTACATGATGTTACAGGAGATGTGTACATGTAGTACTTGCTTACTACATACTTGTACAACATGCAGATATATAGTAACAGTAATATTGTATAGTATTACATGTACATGTACATGGTTTAATGATGACAGTAGTTTTAAAGGAGTGCAAATAATTTGTACATGTACATGTAGTTATTATTATGATACATGTACATGTAGTTATTATTATGATACATGTACATGTAGTTATTATTATGATACATGTACATGAAGTTATTATTATGATACATGTACATGTAGTTATTATTATGATACATGTACATGTAGTTATTATTATGATACATGTACATGTACATGTAGTTATTATTATGATACATGTACATGTAGTTATTATTATGATACATGTACATGTAGTTATTATTATGATACATGTACATGAAGTTATTATTATGATACATGTACATGTAGTTATTATTATGATACATGTACATGTAGTTATTATTATGATACATGTACATGTAGTTATTATTATGATACATGTACATGTAGTTATTATTATGATACATGTACATGTAGTTATTATTATGATACATGTACATGTAGTTATTATTATGATACATGTACATGTATGTAGTTATTATTATGATACATGTACATGTACATGTAGTTATTATTATGATAGGTACAATCGCTTCTAGCTAGGGCTGAGTGATTGTACCGATAATTTCACTATCACCATAGTAACCACCTGTTTATAAGCTAGGAAATAGTACACGATCACCATAGTAACCACCTGTTTATGAGCTAGGCAACAGTTTCACTATTACCATAGTACCACCTGTTTATGAGCTAGGCAATAGTACACGATCACCATAGTAACCACCTGTTTATGAGCTAGGCAATAGTACACGATCACCATAGTAACCACCTGTATATGAGCTAGGAAATACATGTAGTACACATCACCATAGTACCCCCTGTTTATGAGCTAGGCAACAGTTTCACTATCACCATGGTAACCACATGTTTATTTGATCATATGAACTTCTATAAAAGCTACTAAACCATGGCATACATGTTAGTTTAATGAATAGTCAGTTATTATTCTGGACAGTCAAACTTGTTATTCCAGAACATGGAAAATGCTACCATTAATAATTATAGTACTGTACAGTACAGTACGGTACTGTACAGTACAGTGTACTGTGCAATACAGTGTGCAGTACAGTACAGTACAGTATAGTACTGTACAGTACAGTACAGTACGGTACAGTGTACATTACAGTACAATATAGTACTGTACAGTAAAGTACAGTACGGTACAGTGTACATGTACATTACAGTACAATATAGTACTGTACAGTAAAGTACAGTACGGTACAGTGTACATTACAGTACAATATAGTACTGTACAGTAAAGTACAGTACGGTACAGTGTACATTACAGTACAATATAGTACTGTACAGTAAAGTACAGTACGGTACAGTGTACATTACAGTACAATATAGTACTGTACAGTAAAGTACAGTACGATACAGTACAGTGTACATTACAGTACAATATAGTACTGTACAGTAAAGTACAGTACGATACAGTACAGTGTACATTACAGTACAATATAGTACTGTACAGTAAAGTACAGTACGGTACAGTGTACATTACAGTACATTATAGTACTGTACAGAAAAGTACAGTACGGTACAGTGTACATTACAGTACAATATAGTAATGAAAATAATATGTTAACATAAGAGGACGAGTAAAAGTATATGATTATTTAAATAGTAACCCTGCCCTCATGAAGGGCAAGGTCAATGTCTGAGTCAGGAGAAATAAAACAGTTACGAAAGAGGGACCGTGACCCTCGTAAACACATGATAGTTGACCTCAGCAAAGAGAAATTTAATCTACATCTGATCCATCTTATTGTGTTACTGTATGGGCGATCATATTTTTCAGATATCATTGAAGCTATTCTCTTGTATACAGTAGTCGCAGTAGGCCCCATTCCACCTGAGGTATTAAAAACTAGTGGGGAAAAACAACCATGCTCAACATCTCTGACTCTTTGTTCATAAATTCTTCTTTTCTCACGTTCATGCTTTCTGTAGCAAGTAGCTAGAGGTTGACTGACATGGGTTTGTGCAAGAGGGTTAAACACTCTAACATCAAAAAATGCACTTTGACCATGACAGTCCCAAAAGCTGGTTGCCACTACATCAAGACGAGCACCATCTTCGGTGTTGGAAGTCCTATATGATAAAGACTCACCGGACAGAGGTTGGAGGGTTGGTTCAACTATAACATTTGGGCAAATTTTATCTAAAAATTGTGCAGTGATATCTCTGATTTCGTTATGTCTCAGAATAGAATAACCACCGTGAGGGCAGCTCAATGCATGCTCCACTGTAAACGACTTATTGCAGACACAAGTTGTAGGAAGAAGTGGTGGATGCCAACCATAGCGTAGACAAAGAGCATCTCTAAAAGACCCCTTATGTAAATCAAAGCCATGCTCACGAAGGGGAAGGACAGACAACCAACTAGATGCCCCTTTATCACTTGCCAAATCCATCTGTCGCTGAAGTACAGCTGGTAATCGTTCACGAAGTTGTGTTGCATCCTTATTGATATCCAGTCTATTTTCACTAGAAACCTTAGACTTAAGTTGCACCTGCTCACATAGGACCTCAGGTGGTATACAGACACTTTGATTGATAATCAAACGAACCAGAGGGGCAGAAATAGTAACAGAGGAGTTGTATTGATTGAGGCATGAGAAACATGGGTTCACAATGCCCATACCACCAAGACGAATAGGCAAAGAAAACAGATCCCTCTCAAGTTTACTCAGGGCAACTCTGCCAGTTAATGAGGGGATAAATTTAAGATGAATAACATCTTCCAACGGTTGAAAAAGGTGGTCAATGTTTGGACAGGTACGAGAAAGATAAGTCCATTTATTTTTAAAGCCGTGAACAAAGGCAGAGTAAGCAGCTTGGGGATGAGTTATAGAAATTTCCGAGAGTATGTCAATCTCAGCCAACCATCGAGAAACCATAGTAGACACAGATTCCTTAACAAAAGCATCTGAACCAATAGGACACCCGAGTACATAGCGACCCTCACTTGTGATTGAGATGTTAGACCCATTAAAAAGATGCTTTGCATCTTCAAGGTGAGTCTCCTTCACTAATAGCCATGTTTTAATAGCATTGGGGTAATAGCCATAAGAGGGACCAAGGGCAACTAAGTTATCCCACCAGAGACGCAGATCATGTAAACTGCTAGCAGCTGATGCATCGTCTGCATACCAAATCTGTCTTGTAGGAGTAGAGAGCTTTTGAATGAGTGGGATAATGCCAATGGCGTACATAGCCATAGCGAGGGGATCTCCCTGTGTAGTTCCTTCTCGGGAAAATAAGAACTCTCCATTAATATGTAAATTGATATCATTCCTATATGTATTAATCAAAATTCTTGCAAGAGAGGGACATAAATGAAGAATATTACGGAGAGCGACCTGTCGGTTTAGAGAATTGAAAGCATTAGTAGCATCTACCAGAAGAACTGCTTCACAATCATCTGAATGAAAAATCTGGCGAATTGCATGGACAGCGGTTTCACATCCTCCCTCTTGGCCTGCACACAGCTGTAAAGAGCCAGCAACATCTAGGATATCAGGACTAATAACAGAGAGGACAGCTTTACCAATGATTCGTCGACATGTTTCACCGATACCAATTGGACGAATACCTGGACATTTGTCCAAGGCAATTAGTCTACACGCAACAAAGGCTGATAGACCCATTGGGTCCACATAATTGGAACAAATGCGTCTTGTGAGTGCTGCAAGTGAATTGCAGAGGTCGGAAGAACAGGTCTTGAAAGAGATACAAAGGCGCCTCCAGGCAGCAGAATCCAAACCAGAAGGGCCAGCAGCACCATATGTTTTTAGGGCAACCTTCTGGATAAGCGAGCCATCGATTTTATCAAACAAAATAAAGTGTGGGTCGTGGTTGGATTGAGGAGTTTCTGTCAGAAGAACCGTTGTTGGATCAATAGGAGAAGGGTCTGGATGCAAAGATGATCAAATACAGAGCCTGAAGACAGATTGTCAGGATAGGGATAGGCATCCAAAGGAAGAGGCTTACTAGAGTTGCCCTCTGATAAGAGACGAATGGCAGCTTTGACCTTTCCTTCCATCATGAGGTTGGAGAAGGAACGGGCGAGTGTATCATCTTTTCGAGAAGAACGATGAAGAGGTGTAAGATGTTGTTGAATTGTTCGGCCCTCCTCCATAAGAGTACAAAAGGATCCATCAAGCCATAAAGACATTCGACGTTGCAAATGGACTGTATGTTCTTTAGACTTGGACTGTGTATGAGGTTTTTGTAGAACCAACATCGGTAGCAAAAATGCTGCAGTTAAAGCAGCAGACTCAAGAGATGAGCCCTCAGCATAAGCTGTAAATAATCTTGTTAACTCTCGCACAAACGAATTGCCTGCCCTTCCAGAAGGGACTTTAAAAAGGTTATGACGCCAATGGATAGCTTCATTATAACATTCAGTGAGGGCAAGGCAGCATTCTCTACCTGTATGGTTACCCCAAAGAAATGATGGAGCTTCCAAAACCGTGAACTGTGGCAGATCAGGTACAGATGACAGCTGAGAGGAAACATGATCGGAGAAAATCTTAATCCCAGTAACTGGATCACTACCTGAATCAGAGTTATCACTACCTAAGGAAAGACCATCAGGAACTGGAATTGGACTGGAGAAAACCCCGGTAACAATTAGCTCAGAAGGAGACTTGTGTGTAGATAAGGCAACATCATTAGCAACATCATCTGGATCAGAGGTGGTAGAAAGAGAAGGTGGACAGAGAAGTGAACCAGAATGGTTTTGGTTATAGCAATGGCCAGAACGAAGAGGAAGACAGTTAATACAGAGATTGTTAGACTTAAAACATGAACAGTTCTTACAAAGCCCCTTTGAATTACACTTGCAGCATGTAGGCATTTTGTAGAACCAGGAAACTATCACTTTCTAACACTGTCTAAAAACTGACTAACTCTTAGCTTCATTCTTCACAGCCCTTACAATATAGTACTGTACAGTAAAGTACAGTACGGTACAGTGTACATTACAGTACAATATAGTACTGTACAATAAAGTACAGTACGGTACAGTGTACATTACAGTACAATATAGTACTGTACAGTAAAGTACAGTACGATACAGTACAGTGTACTGTACATTGCTTGTACAAGTACATGTATGAGAGCTTCTACTTGCATTGTGTCTATATGTATACTGTACTGTGCTTTACTGTACTATACAACAGTGTACATCACAACAGTATTATTAATAATACAACAGATACAGTTACTAGCAGCATATTGGTATACATGTAGTATATTACAGTATTATCACAGTACATGATAATATTTGTTTTCATATCAAACAAAATAAATTTTTACTCATTACTAAATATACATACATGTATACATGTGTCTGTATATACTACGTATATAATATGTACATGTACATGTACATGTACATGTAATATGCAAATGTACAATGTATATTACAGTATTGTCACTTGACATGTACAATTGTACATGTATTTTTACAGTACATGTACATGTACATGTATAGTGTGTCATAGTACTTTATAGTACATTCATCTGACATGTAACATGTACATGTACATAGTGTGTCATAATACTTTATAGTACATTCATCTGACATGTAACATGTACATGTACATAGTGTGTCATAGTACTTTATAGTACATTCATCTGACATGTAACATGTACATGTACATAGTGTGTCATAGTACTTTATAGTACATTCATCTGACATGTAACATGTACATGTACATAGTGTGTCATAGTACTTTATAGTACATTCATCTGACATGTAACATGTACATGTACATAGTGTGTCATAATACTTTATAGTACATTCATCTGACATGTAACATGTACATGTACATAGTGTGTCATAGTACTTTATAGTACATTCATCTGACATGTAACATGTACATGTACATGTACATAGTGTGTCATAGTACTTTATAGTACATTCATCTGACATGTAACATGTACATGTACATAGTGTGTCATAGTACTTTATAGTACATTCATCTGACATGTAACATGTACATGTACATAGTGTGTCATAGTACTTTATAGTACATTCATCTGACATGTAACATGTACATGTACATAGTGTGTCATAATACTTTATAGTACATTCATCTGACATGTAACATGTACATGTACATAGTGTGTCATAATACTTTATAGTACATTCATCTGACATGTAACATGTACATGTACATAGTGTGTCATAATATTTTATAGTACATTCATCTGACATGTAACATGTACATGTACATAGTGTGTCATAGTACTTTATAGTACATTCATCTGACATGTAACATGTACATGTACATAGTGTGTCATAATACTTTATAGTACATTCATCTGACATGTAACATGTACATGTACATAGTGTGTCATAATACTTTATAGTACATTCATCTGACATGTAACATGTACATGTACATAGTGTGTCATAATACTCTATGTATTATATTAATATCAGTGCTCGAAATAATTTTTGAAAGTGTCCAGCAGAAACACCAGGACAAAACAATATTTGACCAGCAAGTTGTGAATTTTGTCTGGACCAGCAAGTCTCACAAATCTGTATTGTACCCATTTATGTCTTATGAGATATAGCAGTAATCCACTAAGCTATGACTACTCCTGACTAATAATTTCCCTTTACTGTGAGATCAATGTACTCATTTTCTATAACTAATCAGACAATTTGTGCAGTTAAATGCAATTTTTTCCAGACAAAGCAATGAAATGGCCGGAAAATGGCCAATTGCTGGATGTTATTTCGAGCACTGTAATATCCAAGTTGATATGTATTGGAAATAAAGAGAGAGACACTCAACTGAATTTGCCTATACACATGTACATGTATATGAAATGTTCTTCATCATCATGGCTTCAGTGGCTCAGTTGATAAAACATCCGACTAGTGATCAGCAGATCTTGCATTCATATCCTAGCTGGTCCTTTTTGTTATCTAGATATGTGTCTCTCTTTATTTTCAATACTTTATACTGTAATAGTACATTACAATATAGTCACCTGACATGTACATGTACATGTATTTGTGCATGTACATGTACATGCTCTTTGATTTCAAATGTTTTGTAAGCATTACTGGCAAATTTCTACATTTTTCCTTTTTTTTTTACTACAACATACATGTACATGTACATGTATGAGATGTTTGATTCGGACCCTGCCGTCTAGGCTGCCTTGGTAGCTCAGTTGGTAGAGCATCTGTCTGGAGTAAAGAGTGTTGTGGGTTCGAATCCCACCTGATGTAACTCTCATTTTCATTTTTCCATTACCTCAGGTGTCTTTCTTTCTTTCTTTCTTTCTTTCTATATCTCCGATAACATCATGTAATACTACTCATGTGTAATCGAAGTCAAAATGTAGAATGATTCAATTCACATTACAAATGCTTCTTCAATTCAATTTCAAATATATTAATTTTAGTTCAAGGAGATTTCAATTCCATTCCATCAGAGCTCAGATTCTATTCCAAGTACTGTTGTCATGGAATCCCTTCCTTAATGATGGGAATTTCACTACAGTTACAATTCCACATTCTACGTCATCCCACATTTCAACACAAATAGAAGTCATATTTTGAGGACAATAATTTATTAAAACCTAATAAGTAAATAGTTCATTGGCCAACATGCAATTCCATTCTAATTCATTTGATAGCATCAGTTGCCAAGTCATAATTCCATCCCAATTCATACTAAAAGTGGAACATTTCAATTAAAAAATTCCAATGCCCTGCATGTAGATACAGTATTATTCATAATATACTATTGTAATGTGTACACACATAGTACAGTACAATATACAATACATATAGACACATATATTATTATCACCACACATGTACATGTAGATATAGTATTATTAACTATTGTAATGTACACACACATAGTACAGTACAATATACAATACATATAGACACATATATTATTATCACCACACATGTACATGTAGATATAGTATTATTAACTATTGTAATGTACACACACATAGTACAGTACAATATACAATACATATAGACACATATATTATTATTACCACACATGTACATGTAGATATAGTATTATACTATTGTAATGTACACACACACATAGTACAGTACAATATACAATACATATAGACACATATATTATTATTACCACACATGTACATGTAGATATAGTATTATACTATTGTAATGTACACACACATAGTACAGTACAATATACAATACATATAGACACATACCGTAAATCGGGAATATTTCGTCTCTAATTTTTATTTTTCCTATGTATAAATTTTCGTACGTGCGTACGTTATTATTTACGAATACCCGATACCGTTTATTTCCGAATACCTGTTTATTTTCGAATTTTTAAATTTCGTACACATACTGTTATACGAAAATTTTATAGCACGAAATTTTTTCCGAATTACGGTATGTTATTATTTCCACACATGTACATGTAGATATATCTTAATACCACACAAGTACATGTACCTGTAGAATCTGCATGTACATGTACATGTGTGGTAATAATAATATATGTGTCTATATGTATTGTATATTGTACTGTACTACATTGTATGTGTGACTTTATTAACATATACTGTACAATATATGATAGATGTATAATGATAGTACATGTATTTCGTGACATAACTGTATGTACATGTTATATCATATTGCAATTTTTTTAAAGGGAAATAAGGATGATTTTATTCTTGAACCTAGCTTATTCAATTCATTGATAATAGTATCCTTTCTACCATTGTGTTCATAACAGCAAATATATATAATGATTATGTCATGACATACACATGTACATGTACATGTATATTAGTGTTTTTATAGTTTATGTTTGACAATAACTACTTTTAGTTATAGTATGCCTAGTTTCTCAAACTTTTAGTTAATTAACTAAAATAATATTATTCATAGGGTAACTAAAAGGGTTTTAGTTAACTAACTATAAATGCCATTATTAGACGATTTCCATTAGTTATACATGTAGTTATTACAGTAGACCTGTAATTTACATGTACATGTAGTCATATGTACATGATAACTAAAAGATTAATTACTGATTGGGCATGACTCATGTTGTAGTAACATGTAACATGTACATGTAGTAATTTGTATCTTATCTAATTATGCATACAAAAAAATTTGAAATCAAAGAGTTTACAATTGTTATATATAGCTACTACATACATAAATAGTTACTTGCTTCATGTACTTTACAATAGGGATACTCTGATATAATGATATGCATGTATTTATACTACTATGACGCCTAACATCAAAGGTACTGACAATTCATATACAGGCTAATATAGCACACCTGGTACCACATCTGGTTCTATATTTTCCGGATGTTGTTTACAACAATGCACTTACCTCGGGTTTAGTGAAACAACACCAAGTACTTCATTCTTCTTCTCAATTCAAATTACTAAAAACACATATTATTATTACCACACATGTACATGTAATATAGTACTATTCATAATACTATTGTAATACACACACACACACACATAGTAGAGTACAATACCCTGTACATATAGACACATTAGTGTTGTTTTAGTATGACAATAATGATCACTTTTAGTTATACATGTACATGTAGTTACAGTATGACTAGTTTATCACAATTTAGTTACTGTATACATTATAGTTACAGTTAATCAACTAAAACAATTTCAGGCTTATTAAAAGGGATTTAGTTTTAGTTAACTAACTAAAAGTGTCCATTATTGGCTAATTTTCATGTTATAGTTATTGTAATAGACTTGTAATTTAGTTATAATTTAGCTAACTAAAAGTCTCAATTCCTTACTAAGAGGGGTTTAAGTTATTAAGTTATTAAATTATTTATTGTATATTGTACTATACTATGTGTGTGTGTACATTATGATAATATTATGAATAATACTATATTTACATGTATGTTTTCTTATCTAAATCAAAGAGATTAATTACAAACATAGGTAGTATGATGTAATTAAGGAAAAATCTAGAAATTTGTATTTTATATTTATCTAATTAGTAATGTTGACAAAACATTTCAGTCTGCAATTTACATGTCTAATTATGCTTCATAGTTTATATACACATATACATGTACATGTACTCTGCAATAGTACTGCATATATTGTACATGTACTCTGCAATAGTACTGCATATATTGTACATGTACTCTGCAATAGTACTGCATATATTGTACATGTACTCTGCAATAGTACTGCATATATTGTACATGTACTCTACAATAGTACTGCATATATTGTACATGTACTCTGCAATAGTACTGCATATATTGTACATGTACTCTGCAATAGTACTGCATATATTGTACATGTACTCTACAATAGTACTGCATATATTGTACATGTACTCTGCAATAGTACTGCATATATTGTACATGTACTCTGCAATAGTACTGCATATATTGTACATGTACTCTACGATAGTACTGTATATATTGTACCTGTATATACTATATGTATTGTATATTGTACTGTATGTACATTACAATAGTATAATACTATATCTACATGTACATGTATGTCATGATATAACCATGTATCCCAATTAATATTAGATCATTAAAATGTTGCAATCTGATTGGTCAATTAGAGGTTTATAAATCCTGTATTAAACCTACATGTACTTTAATTGATTAGTAAACCTATAATTACTTAGTAAACCTGTTGCAGTGATGCTATAGGAATTTCACACAAAGAACAGAAGCAAAGTTTGTTGTAAAGCTGGATCTGTTGATTTTTACAAGCGATTGACTGAGAAAGTACAGTAGCTAAAGTGTTGGTGTTGACCGCCGACTACCGCATTTGTAAAAACACTCGTCTAGCTGCTTTCTATCAACAAACGAAGAATGGTTTTAGTATCCACGGTCTTCTTAAAAGGTCTTCTGTCCAACTAAGTATGCTAAAATCTTCAGCTTTTTGAAATCCAAAAATTACACTGCTGACAAAATTGAGATGTGGGTGTTGCCCTTGAGAGCAAAACACTCACACTATCGATCACCTTGCTGTTTTTCTGCAACTAAAGAAGAGTACCACATGGCTTTCTTGTTATGTCTTCTATCCAACAAAATAATAACTATAATCTACATGTAAATTGCTTAAATACTGTACATGTATTAGAACTTGGAAACTAATTACTTCGGGCTCCACCCTCAGTAATTAAACTGTTTCCGCGGTAGTTCTATTGCACGTAGAAACCTCGAATACAGTATCTAACCTACACATGTACATGTATATTTAGGCTTACTAAAATTGTTTTAGTTAACTAACTAAAAGTACCCATAAGTGGACAATTTCCATTTTAGTTAGTTATATATACATAGTTATTACAGTAGACCTGTACTTTACATTTTATAGTTTACTTAACTACATGTAAAGTGTTTTACTACATGATAATTAATCTAAATCATAAAATTAATTACTGATTGGACATGACTCATGTTGTGGTACATGTAACATGTACATGTACATGTAGTAATTTGTATCTTATCTAATTATGCATACAAAAAATTTGAAATCAAAGAGTTTACAATTGTTATATATATACTGTAGCGACTACATACATAACTAATTACTGGCTTCATGTACTCTACAATAGTGATGCTCTGATATAATGATATGCATGTATTTATACTACTATGACACCTAACATCAAAGATACTGACAATTCATATACATGATAATACAGCACACCTGGTACCACATCTGGTTCTATATTTTCCGGATGTTGTTTACAACAATGCACTTACCTCGGGGTTTAGTGAAACAACACCAAGTACTTCATTCTTCTTCTCTATCACTGGCAATAACCATCAATTCAAATTAATATAAATCATTTAAAACACCAGTTTTCTTTGTTTTTTTACTGTACAATATAGCACAGGGGCGGAGTCTCAATTCCTCATACAGCATTTGGCTATGCCTCATGCTATATGAGCTTCTTGACCCACCCCTCATGCTACGTTTCCCATACAACACTCGCACTGGTGCTTTAACTAATACATACAGTGTTATTCATGTACATGTACCTGTTCACACAGGTCGATGAGATGTTTGATTTGGACCCGGCCAGCTGGGCTACCTTGGTAGCTTAGTTGGTAAAAGCCTCTGTCCAGAATGCAGAGTGTCATGGGTTCAAATTTTCTATATGTACAGTGTATTGTACTATACTATGTGTGTGTGTACATTACAATAGTATTATGAATGTACACATGTACATGTGTGTCTATATGTATTGTATATTGTACTGTACTATGTGTACATTACAATAGTATTATGAATGATACTATATCTACATGTACATGTACACATGTACATGTGTGTCTATATGTATTGTATATTGTACTGTACTATGTGTACATTACAATAGTATTATGAATGATACTATATCTACATGTACATGTACACATGTACATGTGTGTCTATATGTATTGTATATTGTACTGTACTATGTGTACATTACAATAGTATAATACATGTACATGTATGTTTTCTTATCTAAATCAAAGTGATTAATTACTAACATGAGTAGCAGTGTTTTTGATAAGCTCATATGGCGCACATTTACCCAAACATCTTCTTATTTGGCACTGCACAGTTCTCTCTTTGACCCAGTGGCACAGTTAATTATGATTATATTGTCACTAACAGCATTAAATCTTTGTTAATTGGCTCAAGATGTATTCTCAATGGCACACACACTAACGATTTTTGAGCCAATTTGGCTTAACCTTCAAAACTTATCAAAAACTCTGATGAGTAGTATGATGTAATTATTTATATTGTATATATTGAAATCATGAAAAAAATGTAGACATTTATATTATATAATCATCTAATTAGTAATGTAGACAAAACATTTGGGTTTGTAATTTACATACCTATGAAAACGCTTCATAGTTTATATACACATATACATGTACTCTACAATAGTACGGCCATGATATAATATATTTGACATAACTATATCCCATTTGTGGTTCATTATTGAGTTATAGTTACATGTAGTTATAGTAATTACTAATTTAATAACAGTTTGATTAACTATAATTCACAACCCTTTGCTAAAAGAGGTATAGTCAACTTAATGTATAATCACATCATGACATGAAGTGCCATGACATGAGCTATCACTAATATGGACAGACAGACCGACTACTGACTGACGGTGTGAAGACAATTACTATTTGGTCACTGTAATCAGGGTTGTTGTAATTAGTTGCATACGTATCATAATCATTAAAATTAGAATTACCTAAGAAACCCTCATTTACTGATTAAAATTAGATTAACTCCGTAATTTTTTTCACAAACAATCACTAGAGTTAGATTAGATTTTCAAAAGTTCAATTAAATTAGTACTTTAATTAGCAAGGTCAGAATTTAGTTTCAGAAAAAGCATTTCTTTGAAGTGTTTTGGTTTCAGGCGTGATCTGTCTGGGCGTAGTATGTTTCCAGCATGGCTAAAAACTCTTTCAATTGGAGCTGATGTTGCTGGAACGGCAAGAATTTTCTTAGCCAATTGACTAAGATTTGGATAAGTTGTCTGGTTAGCTAAACCAGAACTAAAGCAAGTCAATGCAGCTGCTGATACTCAAGTCCAATAGTTACCAAGAGTGTGCAAACAGTGCAATACATGTGATAAATCCGTATCAGGTGCAAATTATTTTTACAGCATTAGCACTTGGATTAACACTTTAACATTGCGCAATTGCATGGGATGTGCAACTGTGCTCAGTTTAAGGCCACCAATTAAATTACTGAAAAATTGGATAATGTTTGGTAGATTGAAATTAGATTGTTAAAATATCTCAAATTGTAATTAGAATTACAACAACACTGACTGTAATACATGGGTACTTAATGGTACTTAAATATTATCATTGTATACGCATGTACTTCACTGATATGATTGTTGCATTTGTGTATTCACATAGCATATTTGCTTTTTGTTTGGTACCACAGTTATCACTTGCCTCCCAAGTCACCCCTTCACACTCTCCCATTGTGACAAGCAATAGTTTTTCATCACAGAACTCCTCCATTTCCTTGAGTCTACCCAGATGTACCCTCCCAGCTGTGGTCCGAGCAAGATCCAAAAACGTCCTGGTTGAGAAAGAAGTAGAAGATGTTTCAGACAGTTCTTCAGTTATGTCTGATAGTAGGTCCACGAAACAAGGGAAATACCGAAGAGAGAGCACTCCAGTAGCTAACGAGAAAAAACAGGAGAAAGTGAAGACCAAGCGACGAGTTTTACCTGTGTCGTTATTAAAGGTGCATGTACATACATGTAATAGTAATGTCATACAGTACCTGACACTATTAAGTTTATATACTATCACTGTACTTCCATTGACTACAGTGTACTTTGTGAGTGAAGTACATGTACACTGTACTCTGAATGTACTACACAGTATTACACCTTAGTACTATGCTATCACATACAAATGTAAAGCGATTCAAAAAATTATTACAGTACAAAGTAGTACTATTGTATTGACTATTACCTTATTTAAATGTAAAGTGTACATGTACATGTAGCTCTCATCATAGTATGTAAACTTAATAATCAGGCACTGTACATGTACATGTACATTGTAATTTAATGATTTTTTCTTGCAATTAATGTTTGTATCAAGGGCTATTCCAGGTATTAAAGGTAAATCCCCATTTTCTAGTGAATATCTGGTAAATTATAATACATGTACATGTAACTCCCCAGGATATTACATGTGCCAATTGCATGTTGCCTTGAAATTCTTACATACAATTCTTCTCTTGAAAGGACCCCTCCCTCTTATTTGGCTCATAATTAATGAGTGATGTGTCCCTTGCTGTCATGCAAATGTGTGTTAGCTACAATGACCACATTGACTAATGAACTATTACTTATTAGGTTTATTATTGTCCTCAAAATATGACTTGATGGGTTGAAATGTGGGATGGCGTAGAATGTAGAATGTGGAATGGTATAGAATTACAATGTACATGAAATTGTGTAGAATTGTAGCGAAATTCCCATCACTAAGGAATTCCAATGACAACGATAATTAGAATGGAGTCTGAGTTCTGATGAAGGTGGAATTGGAATCTCCTTAAATTGTACAATTCCTACTGAGAATTCCATTTTTAAAAAAGAAGATATTACATGTACATGTGATAAAGATTTAGCAGTGCTGACTATTTACATGTATGTTTAAACATTTAATGTATGATATATTGTATTATGTTACTAAAATGTTGGATTCTATTTTGGGCTAAAATTCATTAAAATTTGGTGTAGAATTACATGTACATGTACATTGAATTGTAGTGGAATTCACAACACTACCTGCCAGTAATTTATTTATCTAACGTAACAAGCTATTCAAAAAAAAAAACAATTATCATCATGAAACAATGATGATGAGGAGCTTATACAAGGTAAAACCCAGACCAGTGATTATCTGGAGCTACTGTCACCTCGGAAGCGAGAAATTTTAGTACTGGGCATAGATAAAGCTCTGTAACTTCTCGGGTTCTTATTATTAATAAACATACGTACCTCAGGATTTAATACACATTTGTACAATTTTTACCGTAATCTCTTTCTACTTGGTAGCATGTTAGTAAGAGTAGTACAATAAAACTTCTGCTCATGTGACTTACGGAACAATCCCGAGAAATATCAGTATAGTGCGTGATTTAAATGTATCATTAAAAGTGTGTGGGATTCATTGTTTTCTTTCATGGTAAAAAATATTATATGATGTCATGTAATATCACTAGTAGGAGTGAAATTAGCAATTACACAAGTGAATTGATGCATGTACATGTACATGTACATGTAATAACATTTCAAAAACAATCCTATTGATGTTTATTTGAGTACATGCATGTGTGGAATATGAAAACAGTTATATAACCAAATTTGTATAAAGGCTCCAGAAATCTGCCCCTCCTTTTCTAGGCAGTAGTCAGGTTGTTAATAAGCCTATTTGTTATAAAGAACAGGTGTGTCCAATTCAATAGTACTTCAATTATTGTATGCAAGTCACATCTGGAGTACGTTAGGCCACATCCACTAAGAGTTTGCATTCAAACTAATGTAAAATTGCGCAGTAAATGTGATAAATCTTCTAATATAACGAATTACATTGGAAACTTCAACCTTTTTTGCCACCTATGCAATTTGTTGTACTTCCTAGATTTACCACACGAGGAGCTAGAGAGCTTTCTATCCAAAGTGTCCAATCTTCCTAGCTCTCTGAAAGCTTACTATCCAAACTGTTCTAGACTGTCTTTCACCTATAGGGTGTAGCAGTCTATAGACGAGACTAGACCCCTCCACCTTTCCTTAAAGACTTTCAAATTCAACTTTTGTTGTCTTCTTTTAACAAATCTAAACGAAGGCCAGAATTCACAACACAACTTACCAATTAATCATTTCACTCTACGATATGACTTGTAATCATAATGAAATGCTAACTAATACCAGTATTAAAATTGTACTACATGTACTTGTACAGTATATACATTGTATGTCAATATAATGTCACCATACAGTAATAGTAATTACTTTAGTTCTACTGTCAGTAATTACTGTCTCACTACTGTGGTGTTGAATTGACAAGTACATGTACATGTATACCAATTACTTTTAAAACTAGGGCTGGGAATCAGCTGAGATTATGAAATAAATAATCACTAACTTCAAATCGAATGATAATCATACATTTACATGTACATGTATATGTAGTATGCAGTAAAAATGTACATGTATGTCAAATGTAATGTCAGCATACAGTAACAGTAATTACACACATGTACCTCAGTTCTATTGACTGTGGTGTTGAATTGACAAGTACACTGATTACTGTTAAAAACATAAAACTACTACTTGTTAAATGCAAACAGGAATCTTCATGATTATGGGTTATGTTATACAGGTAGTAACACTTTCCAGTAAAGTAAGATGTAGTCAATGAAATTTGGTTTTTAAGAACACTTGTGCAGTGCTCGAAATAATTTTTGAAAGTGTCCAGCAGAACACCAGGACAAAACAATATTTGACCAGCAAATCTGTATTGTACCCATTTATGTCTTATGAGATATAGAAGTAATCCACTAAGCTTTGACTACTCTTGACTAATAATTTCCTTTTACTGTGAGATTAATGTACTCATTTTCTATAACTAATCAGACAATTTGTCCAGTTAAATGCAATTTTGTCCAGACAAAGGAGTGAAATGGCCGGAAAATGGCCAATTGCTGAATGTTATTTCGAGCACTGCTTGTAGCTCTTCCAGGAACTGTTTTGACTTCCTGGTTGAATGGTAAGTGATTGAAGGTAGTGTTTAAACAAAATTTTTGTGTGAAAGTGTCCTTCTTGAAAATTATGTCAGGTATACATGCATGTTGAATTTTATGAAAAACTGCTCTTCCGTGTTCGTGTTCGCTTAATTACATAATTATTTTGTGATTATTATACTTACATGTACATTGTACCAGGGCATTGGAATTGAAACCAAGATGTGGAATGATTACAAATGCAATTCCAGAAAATCAAATTTACCAATTTCCTTCCATCATAACTCAGATTCCATTCCAATTACTGCTGGGGGTGTTATTATGAATTCCACTACAACACCATGTAATTCTATACCTTTCCACATTAGAGTAAACAAGTATATATACCCAAATGGAATTCAATATTCAAGGACCACAATAAAACCTTAAGAAGTCAGCACTGTTATATCTTTACTCCATACATTACACGCTTGTGTGTTGACTGTGTTCCTTTTCAATTACTTTGGAATTGCACCATTCCGTTTAGTTATTTGATAGCATTAGTTGCCAAGTCATAATTCCATCCCAATTAGTGCAGGATTCTCGTTAGGCTTTTTTTGAAGGGTACAGAACCCTTCTTAACATGAATAGTACCCTTCTTGAAGGCTCAAAATACCCATTGTACCCTTCTTGAACTGTATATTAACATATTATATATACAATACACTAGACGAACCAGCTTGCTCAACAGGTTGTTTACCGCTAGCTGTTTGAAGCTGTAGTTGATAACCATCATAGCCTAGAGTCTGCTGACTGACATCTATCCTCACTTTCTTTTTAGGAGGCATCTTGACGCGCTGTAAATGAAACTCACTTGGTCAAACTTAGTGGGCGTGTCTCATGAATGATTAATAAGCTAAAAACATTTCTGCGCGCTTCAGGCACGTACCCTTCTTACATAAATTTCTGGCGAGAACCCTGAATTAGTGGAACTTCCAGAATAATTCAAAAATTTCAATTCCAATGCTCTGCATTGTACAATGGTTTATAATTCCTGTTTCGAACTCGAGTTACATGTACATGTACACTGACAGCACTACAACATATTCCATTGTGTGTACACACACATATGCTAATTAAGTATTTTCTTAAATTTTAATTAAATTGTATAATTTTGAATTGTTACTAATCGATCAGAGGAGGGGTGGAACACAAAAAAAATGCGTGGAGGGAATTGTGTGTGTACATGTACATGTAAATTTTATTATTTTAATTTGAAATTTGTAGAAAGGCTCCAGAAATCTCTCCCTCCTCGTGTTTGAAGTTACATGTACACATGTAGATTGCCAATTACAATTAGCATAGCGCCCCAACCCAGTACATCAACTCATCCACCTCTCCGAAAAGTCTTTCAAATTCAACTTCTGTCCTCTCCCTTTGACAAATCTTAACGAAGGCCTGAATTCTTATAATACAACATAACTTAACAATCAATCATTTCATCCACAATATGACTTTTAATTCATAATGAAATACTTGGTATTAAAATAGTACTATATACTTAATTAACATGTACAGTACATGTATATGTCAATAAAATGTCACTATACAGTAACAGTAATTACCTTAGTTCTACTGTCAGTATTTACTACTGTGGTGTTGAATTGACAAGTACACCAATAAATTACTACGTTCAGTGCTACAGTAGTTCATACTGTAGTGGTGAAATGAAACTACTGAGTAATTAACTGTACTGTATGGTGACTTTTTATTGACACAGTGTTCTGCCCACACTGGTCAGCACTGGTCGGTAATAACCACCTCTCAGATGAATTAACTACCTCTTAGATAAATTAACCACCTCTTAACCACCTCTCAGATAATACATATACAATTATACATGTACAGTATAGGCTACTGAGACAGAATTAAGTATAAACTGTATAAACAGCACTAAATGCTCCAACCACCACTCTAAATGTCCTGGGCAGAACACTGTTGACATTCATGTATAAAACTTTAACTGTGTACTGTATGTTACTACAGTAGTAACAGTACTATGGCTAATAGCTTACACAACATAGTGCATGACTACATGTAGATACATGTACATGTAAAATATATTCCAGTACATGTAATAATACATGTACTTGTCAATGTTATTATAATCTGTAGTTCTTTAAATGTGTAATCCTTTTGTCCTCCTTGCTGGAATCACATCCTTCCAACCTTGCCATTTGGTGCTTTTACTTAAATTGTATGAGATTTATATGATAAAATTGAATAATTAAACAACCTCAATTGTACATGTAACTACATGTATACTACCCTAACAAATTAAAGTCTGTTCACATTCGCAATGACCTCAAAATTAGAATGTGATGAGTATTATATTGCATAGTTTAATGTCATAAGGTTAATACATTTGCATGATTGTACTGTAATTCAATACCTTATATGTACTACATGTATATTGTATAGTTTAAAGTCATAATGTTAATACATGATTGTACTGTAACTCTATAATGAAGCAATTGATTGAAATTTGACACAAAAAAGAATGTAGGAAGGAAGTTATGTTATAATGGTGTGGTAAGAAATGTTTTTGTTCATTCCAAACTAAAGTTATGCACAGGTGAATGTTAATGACCTTTAGTGTATAATACTTATACAATACAATTAATTTCATGATTAATTGAGAACTAATTATAATTAATTGCTTGTCTATACCTGTAGGACTACTTGTTAGTCAACCTTATCTGATGAACTAGTAGAACACTTATACAAAGAAATTCTTAATTAATTAAGAACATGCATGTACATGTACATGTAATACCACCTATACCTCTATCTGAGTAGTGGTTACGGTGAATGTTAATGACCTTTAGTGTATAATACTTATACAATACAATTAATTTCATGATTAATTGAGAACTAATTTTATTTAATTGCTTGTCTATACCTGTAGGACTACTTGTTAGTCAACCTTATCTGATGAACTAGTAGAACACTTATACAAAGAAATTCTTAATTAATTAAGAACATGCATGTACATGTACATGTAATACCACCTATACCTCTATCTGAGTAGTGGTTACGGTGAATGTTAATGACCTTTAGTGTATAATACTTATACAATACAATTAATTTCATGATTAATTGAGAACTAATTATATTTAATTGCTTGTCTATACCTGTAGGACTACTTGTTAGTCAACCTTATCTAATGAACTAGTAGAACACTTATACAAAGAAATTCTTAATTAATTAAGAACATGCATGTACATGTACATGTAATACCACCTATACCTCTATCTGAGTAGTGGTTATATTATGTACCTAACCTTACCTAATTAACAAGTAGAACACTTATACAAAGAAATTCTTAATTAATTAATAACATGCATGTACATGTACATGTAATACCACCTATACCTCTATCTGAGTAGTGGTTACATTGTGTACCTAACCTTACCTAATTAACAAGTAGAACACTTATACAAAGACATTCTTGGTATCTGTAGTACAACCTATACCTGTAACTACCTAACCTTGTCTAATTAACAAGTATTCAAACCACAGAATACAAATAATTTCATGATTGATGCACAAAATGTACATTTTGTACAACCCAAAACCCTAATGCTTCTATTATACATGTACATGTACATGTAGCTTTGTAATTCCCACCATGTACCATAATATAATATAATTATATATACTAGCAAACACCCACAGAAATAATTCTGAGAACTACGCTAGACTAAAATTGCCATGTTCTAGCGTCTTTATTCATTATTTTATCTTTGTAGTTGCATGACTGAATCCAGTGGGTTTGTATCATAGTAGTGATGTTCTCTAACTCTTCTTATCCTTTTTCCTCATCTTCTAACTCTGAAAATTAAAAGCTAGCATCCATTCTTATTCTAGTTCTCTAACTCTTCTCTTCCTTTTCGACTTTTCCATTTGCAAAATTGTGGTGCAGTTTTACCTTGTCGATATGGTTTCTTCTGTATAGCTTGACCTGTGACCTTAGATTGTGATGTACGTTACAAGGACAATTGCATGTATATACATGTATAATATATAACATAATATAATATAATTATAATATATATAAATATAAATATTATTTCATGGAGCCTAACTCTAACAATGCCTATACACCTAACATACTTCTTATACCATAACGAGACTATACAATAATTTTAATGTACAAGATAATATTTAGTCTAATGGTACACACTATGTAATGGTACAATGTATATCAACACACTCAACACACTATACTACATGTATATATCAATGCCTAATGTTTTATGGCCCATAATGCCATTCCTATGATTGCTTTCCCAATGGGTCGAACTATATATATACTCTTGTGTCACTTACGCAAGTATGCATTGTATACGTAGTTAAGGAAGTTGCAGCATTCCAGGGTGCTTGGTCAATTTATGGGGGTTATGTATAATAGAACGTGCGCTCAAGCTCTACAGACCTGCAGGAAGAAAGAAAGAATGCTGCTTGTAGCTTACGTAGAAACTGGAACTAATAGCTATCTATTCTACCTGAAATACATTCCTAAAGTTCTACAAAATCATTTAAAAGGTAAGGAGAGTAGATAATCAAAATAATAACTATAATAGGCTGTTGTGTTTCAGGCATGAGAAAGTCAGCCTCCTGGACACCACAAAGCAATCACAGGGATACTTTTTCGCTATATATCATGTTAGTCTACGAGATAGTCCAATTAGTTAGAATCGGTTAGAAATTATGTACATGATAAAAGTGAATTGAGAAGTGTATGTTCGTACAGGCCATTTTAAATTTTAAGGTGTTGCACTATAAAAATGAAATGATTATTTTAACCTTATTTGATGGTTACATGAGTTTCAATATACATATATGTGACCTCATTTTCAAAAAAGGACCTTGTCTCGCAATCAATTTCGATCAAATGTTTACCTTCAGTTGCTCGTCATTCTGCAATATGGTATAGAAACTCTATGAAATTTGGTATCCAAGAAGCATAGTAACCACTCTTCCTGGATACCAAATTTCAATGCCTTAATTCCTGTACAAAATGGTGGAATGATGAGCGAATGAAGATACAATGTAAACATTTGATCAAACTTATATTATACTCATTCAGCAGTGCTGTATTTAGGATTCTGTGGAAGGGGGGGCAAATATGCGTGTCTGGGAATGAAGGGGGGGCAAAGCCCCCCAGTTTGTGTGTAAGCACGTAGGAGGGTTTGGGAGAAAATTTTACATATACATGTAGTAGAGGCTCAAAGATGCATTCTTAGGCTAATTGTTACTCTATATACAATTGTTATTTTTGCTGACTACATAGTTCATCTGTTCAGTTAACATAATACTGATATGTACCTATAATACATGGTATACATTGTATGTATGATTGTTATTGAAAATCATTAATTATTATTTGTCAATGTTCAAGGGGGGGGCGAAATATTGGTAAGAGGGGGCCAATGCTCCCCCCCCCCCCCCCCCCCCCTAAATACAGCCCTGTTCAGTTTGTAGTCTGGTGTAGCCACACCCTTCACACACTTGTTTACAGAGCTGGATAAAGAAAGAATTTGCACTTTTCTCAAAGTCACAATGACACTGTTGCTATATACATGTAACACTTATGAAGAATTAGTTGTACTTTTCAAGAATAAGATATACACACAAACAAATGACATGTAAGCTTAAATGATATCTAAACTATATATTATAAATGTAATGTATGTAATAATTATAAAGTACGTATGTATTTGTATAAAGTAAACATAATACATTTTCAGTGTAGTTTGTTACATTCACTATTAGCAATTAGCAAAGCCGAAATTGTTAAAATACCTAATTTATTGGTTAGTGCAGTTGCTAGGATTAACAAGTAGGTAGCTGTTTGATATACATTCCTTAACTACTTTGTACTAAATATTTTTATAATTATAATTTTATTAGACTGTCTACTCATATTTCAAGCCAAGAAAGTGAGTAGTGATCTAATTGTATCCGGTGATTCTGACCAACAAAACTTCTAAGGGTGAAATATCTCTTCCACTCAAAAAGGACATTCATTGTTAACTAACATCCTATTTCAGACTAATTTTCTCTCGTAGGGCATGGCAGTCAAGGGATGATATATGCCACTCCCATCTCTGACTGTAATTAGCAACAATCATTCATATGTGATTATTTATTCCTATATACACAGGATGATCTTGATAGTGGATTCAGTGATAATAACTCATCAACACACAGTTACAGCTTAAGACCACGCAAGAGACCATCACAAACAGAATAATTCTGATGTAAATATAATTATTATATACATGTATACCATTACATTTATAGGCTAGTAAATATCGGATGTTACATCCTTGATGTGCACATTCATAATCAATACACATGACAATTGAACTTTATATATTCTTGTTGGTTTACATGTATAATTATGAAATCTTTGAACTTTGTTATCACCATAGTTTCTTTTAATTATTTCCTTCTTTATTATCTACAATGTATCATTTGTGACACATTTCAGTTGCTTTATATGTGGAATCACAAAATGATGTTGTATATCGGCATGGTATAGTAAGATTTATAGAGGCACATCTGTTCTATTTATATTCTGTGGTTAAGTATTGTACTATTTGTGTAGAGTATAATGAACTTTCACTGTATTCACAATTACTATTATTGTACAAATACTGTAGCCACAATAGTACATAACATTGCTACAATTGAATTCATATAAAGATAGTATTGTAGCTACATGTATATTTTAATGTATGTCACCATGACTAGTTTTTACTCACCTATCATTCAAACATCACAGTACATAGGAAGGATTTATACCATTTGGATCCCGAAATAAAATGAATCCCAACAAATACGTGTATAAGCATTATAAATGTAATCATGGTAATTTTGTTGTAATTTAATATATATTTTTAGTGAGTCAAAGCTTCAATCAAAATTGTATACTTAGTTCTACCAGGAGTGCATCAACCACCTTTGCACTCCTGGTGCTACTAAAACTATATCTTCTTGAAGTTGGTACATATTTTCTAGTTTACAAGCATATTTTTAACCTCAAAACCAGTCCAAGTCAGTTGAGGAATCGTTGGATGAATATCATGAAATAGAACATCATCACATGATTTGTTAAAGAGGAGTAAACCTATTTAGCATAACCTGGACTAAATGATTCAGGTTAAGAGTATTGTAACATGTATACTGGAATAATTTAAGTTTATGATAATGTACTGAAGCTTTATTTCGCTTCACTGATTCATCATCAAGCTTTCTGATATAACTATATTTTGTCAATAAAATAGTTGACAAATCACATTCTCCATAATGTTTATTTATGTAGATTGCAATTATAGTTGTAATGATATCATAATAATAAATAAATCAGCAATTCCTGGATAATTAAAACAGGATATATATATATATATATATATATATATATCACAAGCAATTCCTGGATAATAGAAACAGATGATATAAAATATTTTACACAAATTTGGCAGAGCTACTTAAAATACTATTCCATACAAAAACAGAATCCTTGTTGACGTCCAAACTAGTATTGCTTGGAATTTTGTTATAGTTATAGTTTAAACTAAGGCTTTACTAAAAGGGTTTTAGTTTTACAGTTAACTAACTAAAAGTGCCCATTATATTGGACATTTTTCATTTTAGTTATAGTCAATAAATTTGATACCTAAACGATGAGGAAATGATCATCATTCCAAGAATAAGTAACAACAGCAATTCAAAACAGTTCCAATTAGTCTACTATAATTATTCCACTTTGCCTAACTTAGTTCAAAGCATGTATAGTGATCATTAATGATCTACTGTGGAATGCTGTATGTATGTACAAACATTAGAGTTCTTATAAATTATAATAATAATTATTATTATGACACCCCAGTATATTTTACTGTTTACATAAAATGGTTTGCTATAATCAGAGTACATAATAATATGATTGTAGCCCACTAAGTAGTGCAGGTTACTTCCCATCTACGAATTCCATAGAAGCAGTTGAACAAGTAGGACAACATGACACGAATGGAGAACAAAGAATACTATAGGACATTGCACTACAAGAACTCATTATATTACATTATTATTATTTTATTACAAAGACATATAATTATTATAATAACATACACTATTAATATAAAGTTTAATGTAAAATTAAATTATTATATAAACACACACACACAACAAACAATACATTGTTAAGTTTCTTGTGTAAAGTGAATATTGGACTGTTTTTGTATACTTCGAGGTGATGATGGCAAACTTATGATACTCATATTCAGATTGGCATCTGTGGGTTTAACAGGACTATATGATTCTGATGTAAGTATGGAAAGTGAAAATCCATTTTCAGAGTCATTCACAGCATCACTTTTGTCAATTGGAAGTATATTCTCTTGAAAACACTATTGAAAGTATGAAATTGATAACTCTCAAGAAACCACAATTCTTATATATAATTATATTATTTAAACAGTACAGTTGTTTAATCAACCATGTATTTATTATAATAGTATCAATAATTATTAAGTAAATGGAAGATCTATATTATTCTTACCTTTCTTTGCTTAACTTTCAAACAGATTATGCAGGTACATAACACAATACTGATGACCATTACTATGACAAATACAGGAACTATTGCCAAGGTAGGGATACCAACTCTATTAATAATATCCACACTTCTGTCATCTGTAATAGGAAATCACATTGCATATTCAAACATGTTTATAGTTAATTTACATTTAACTAAGAAAATACAATTAGTATGATAATAGCTTACTTATAATCATTGGCATCTCACAAGTAGGAATTGTTGTTACTGTACTTGAAGTTTTAATTGATGTTCTTGTGGTCAAACCTGAAGTCTCAGACAAAGAGTGTGATGATGTCAAACCTGAAGTCTCAGGTAAAAAGGATGATGATGTCAAACTTGAAGTCTCAGGCAAAGAGTATGATGATGTTAATAATGATGTTGAAGGTGATGGTAATAGTAATGATAAGGAAGTGTATGAAGACGAAGATAGAGGATCAGATGTTACTGGAGAGTTGGGTTCTGAAAACAGAAGAGATAATGATAATATTAAATACTTCCAAGAATTGTTTTAGCAGTGGTACAACCAAAACATGTAGTATCATAATTATTGCACCCGAGAGTATTCAACAAATTATATTAATTTGGTAGTAAGTGCAACTTACCTAGAAATACAACTATCATGTGTATAAATAATTACAACTATTATGCTTACAAAAATATATACAGTTCAGTGGGCTGAGGAAAAATTACCATGTAGCATAGCAAGGAGAAGGGTGTGGGAATTTAGTATTATTTGTGACTTACATACAGACAAACATCTTGTTACAAGTTGTGTCTACAGCCCTGCATCAGAGCTAAATTAAGTGTTTTCACGATGCAAGCTACAATATACTAAGAATAATGATGGGCTATCCGAGTTTTGGAAGGGCATTGGCCACTCCTGGTCCCCTTTGTTCATACAGCTATATTATATGCATTTGAATTTAACATTCAAACCTTGAAATACAAACCTTGTAATGAAATAAACAGTACTTTAAATTCTCTTCGAACATCTGAAAAACACATGAGAGCTGTAGTTTCAGTAATTGTGAATGTTCTATTCAAAAATACATACAATCCATTTGATTTATTTGCTGGAGAAATGTATGTAGTATCTTTTGGATTACATTCATGATCATTATCAACACATTTGACTGGATAGTTATAGTTTGTCGTTTTCCAAGTCTCCATTTCATGGATTTGCCAGTTTGGTGTAAAAACAGGACACTTGCAAGATAGTGATATTTTTGCATGTTTTTCTTGTAGTCGCAGTAAATAGGTGTTATTTCTATTCAATCGTAATGCCTCTTTAGGGATGCCTTCAATATAACCTGAATGAGAAGATTAAGAATTTAAGAGTGATAATTATATATTATAATTATAATAATTTATTGTAATTATAATTATAATAAATCTAATTATACTATATAATTATATATATATATAAAATAATTATAATACAGACTATGCAATTGCAATTGAGTATTATTAGCAGCATTATTTCAAACACTTACACTCATCTTGTGAATAGCATAATTGTATCAGCGACAAGACAATTGTTACTGTTACTGTAATGAAACAGAAGCTTGACATGGTTGATATCGACATCCTAGTGTGAATTCTTATATATGTGGTCTTCTGTAGCCACACCCTTCGCATAGCGATTTTGTATTTTTTGAAAAGTCACAATGACTGTTCCTGTTGATATAATACTTATGAAGAGATTAGTTGTATTTTACAAGAATACGATACGATATACACACAAATAAATTACATCGAATGATATTTTGACATAATTAATAAACTATAGCAAGTTATATGTCAAGTAGCGTTATATAAACTATATATTATAAAATACATTATGTACAAAGTATATTAATGTACAGATATACATTATGTTTAGCTATACTGTAGTAGTTTTGATATTGTAGTATTTTTTGTATATTTGTATAAAGTAAACTTAATACATTTTCAGTGTAGTTAGTTACATTCACTATTAGATTATAGCAAAGTTTAAATAACTAATTTATTGGTTAGTGCAGTTACAAGGACTTAACAATTAGGTAGCTGTTTGATATACATTGCTGAACTACTTTGTACTAAATATCATTATTTTAGAGGACTGTCTACTCATATTTCATGTCAACGATTGAGTAATAAAGTAATTGTATCTGACGATTCTGGCCAACAAAACATTCAAGAGTCAAATGTCCTTTTCAATCAAAAAAGATTTTCATTGTAAACCATTAACCAATGTCCCATTTGAGTGGAAAGAAAGTTTTATTTGGACCAAAAATTTCAAGCAACTGTTCCAGACCAGCTTTCGCCCGTAGGGCATGGCAGTCTGGGAATGAGACTAAGTGAGTGTATGCCACTCCCGTCTCTGACTGTGTAATAAGCAACAATTATTCATATGTAGTATTAATTCCTGTATACACAGGATGATCTTCATAGTGGATTCAGTGATAATAACTCATCAACATATAGTTACAACTTAAGACCACGCAAGAGACCATCACAAAGAGTATAATTCAAGTGTAAATATAATTATTATTAATGTATATCATTACGCAAAAACAAAACAGTTAAAATGACTAATTTAATGATTAGTACAATTTTCAAAGATTTAACTATTAGTTGGTTGTTCATGGTACATACATCTAATACCACAGATACTTTGAACTAATCATACTCAATAAAAGTCGGTAAATGCATCTAATATTGCAGATAATTTTTACTAATTATACTCAATAATAGTTGAAGCACTATAATTTTAGTGTGTAGTTTACTAATATGCTGTCTACTCATATTTCATGTCAAAGATTGATGCAAAAGAACAAAGTGTACTTTTGCATAAATTATACTCAATTATAGTGCTTCAACTATTATTGAGTATAATTACAGAGTATCTGTGGTGTTAGATTTATCTGGCCACGAAAAGTGTTTGTAAACCCACAAACACATAATTTAATACTTAGTACACATTATGTAGTAGTAACATCATACATGTAGCCACAACATCCTCTATGACAATTGACAAGCTAAGTTGAACTCATGCTATTCCTTGCAACTGTACTAACCAATAAAATGGTTACTTTAACAATTTAGTTTTTGTAGTGTTATAAGCTAGTAAATATTGGATCTTACATATATAATTGATGTGCACATTTATAATCAATACACATTTCAATTGAACTCTATATTATATTGTTGTTTTGTTTACATGTATCTCTTTATCTTCTTTTTCATCTACAACATATCATTTGTGACACATTTTAATTAGTTGCTTCATATGGGAAATCACAAAATAATAGTTGTAGTTATATTTATAGTATGGTATGATAAGAATTGTAGAGGCACATATATTATATCAAAATATTTATATATTCTGTGGTTAATTTGGCTAGACCCTCATAACGTTGCTACACTTGTATTCATATAAAGATAGTATTGTATGTATAGCTACATGTACATGTATATTACCCTTTGAAAATAGTAAAATACTTACAGAATTCATGCTTGAGTGAGAGCCAATACATCAACATGTAGCCCTAACATAGCTATACACCTAACATACTTCTTATTTTGTTTGTTTGAGTGTCTATAGTTGTGATGATCATATTTGAATCTTCAGCTCTGAAATTTTAAGTCTATTTTCAGAATTTTCACAAGTTGTTGGTTGTTTATAATTAATTGCATGTCAAAGCACCTATGTTCTCCACTGATCAGTTAAGTATGTTTATAATACTTATACATTTATTTGTCGGGATTCATACTATTTAGCATTCCTCGAGATCTAAATAGTATAACCCTCTGCTGAGTATTGTGATATTTGGATGATACCTGAGTAAAAACTAGTGATGGTGATATACATATTAATTATAATTACATGTAATACCATTCATGCTTCATCAATCAAAATTGTATACTTATTCTACCAGGAGTGCATCAACCACCTTTGCACTCCTGGTGCTACTAAAACTATATCTTCTTGAAGTTGGTACATATTTTCTGGTTTACAAGCATATTTTTAACCATCAAAACCAGTCCATGGCCAAGCCAGTTGACGAGTCATTGAATGAATATCATGAAATAGAACATCATCACATGATTTGTTAAAGAGGAGTAAACCTATAATTATTATTTAGCATAAACCTGGACTAAATGATTCAGGTTAAAAGTATTGTAACATGTATACTGGAATAATTTAAGTTTATGATGATGTACTGAAGTTTTGTTTGGCTTCACTGATTCATCATCAAGCTTTCTGATATAACTATACTTTGACGTTTGACAAATCACATTCTCCATGATGTTTTTGTAGAATGCAATTAAAGTTGTAATGATATCATAATAATCAGCAATTCCTGGATAATAACACAGGATATATATACATGTATATATCACTAGCAATTCCTGGATAATTAAAACAAGATATAAATTATATATTACACAAATCTGGCAGAGCTACTTAAAATACTATTCCATACAAAAACAGAATCCTTCTATTGACGTCCAAACTAGTATTGCTTGGAATTTTGTTATAGTTATAGTTTAAACTATATTTGGCTTACAAAACAGGTTTTAGTTTTACAGTTAACTAACATTTTTCATTTTAGTTATAGTTTAGTTAATAAATTTGATGATGGGAATGATCATCATTCCAAGAATAAGTAACATAACAGCAATTCAAAACAGTTCCAATAATTAGTCTACTATAATTATTACACCTGGTTAACTCAATTATTAGTTCAAAGCATGTATAGTGATCATTAATGACCTATTGCTGTATGTATGCACGAGTTCTTATATATATAATATATAATATTTATTATAATGATGGCACCACAGTATATTTTACTGTTCACATAAATGGTTTGCTGTAATCATAGAGTACATAATAATATTGATTGTAGCCAACTAAATAAAATTAAAAGTGCAGGTTATTTTCCATCTACGAATTCCATAGAAGTAGTTGCACAAGTAGGTCAGTGGTTCTGGTTCAGCTATGGTCATGTTGTTTCCTAGAAAGTACTACAAAAAATAAATCGTTGAAATAACCATTTTATTAGTTAGTACAGTTGCAAGGAAAAGCATGAGTTTCAATTTAGTTTGTCAATTGTCATAGAGGATGCTGTGGCTACATTCATGATGTTACTACGACATAATGTGCACCAAGTATTGGAAGGTATAAATTAAATTATGTGTTTGCGAGTTACAAACCTTCTGATGGCCATATACAATTACATGCATGTACTTTAGTATAAATTATACTAAATCTTTGACATGTAATATGAGTAGACAGCACCCTAAAATTATAGTGATTCAACTATATATAATAGTACAAAGTATCTGGGCCATTAGATACATGTATTCTGAACAACCAACTAATTGTTAAATCCTTGCAACTGTACTAACCACTACATTTGTTATTTTAACTGTTTTCTTTCTTGCAGTGCTAGCTAGAGAGTGTCTGTTTTTCTGTGGACTTCATTGCTCATATAGCACCTATATTCAAACCAACTTCTCTATCAAGTAGGACAACAAGACATGAATGGAAAAAAATGAATCGTAATAATACATACTATAGGACATTGCACTGCTAAAACTTATTACAAAATAGTCATACTGTTACCATTTATCATAAGCAAAGGTAAAAACATACACTATTAATACAAGTAAAAGTAAATTATTATATAGACACACACACACAGCACTACATTCTTAAGTTTCTTCTGTAAAGTGAATATTGGACTGTTTTTGTATACTTCGAGGTGATGATCGCAAACTTATGATACTCATATTCAGATTGGCATCTGCAGGTTTTATAGGACTATATGATTCTGATGTAAGTATGGGAAGTGAAAATCCATTTTCAGAGTCATTCACAGCATCACTTTTGTCAATTGGTACATTCTCTTGAAAAAACTATTGGAAATATGAAATTGTTTTAACTCTCAAAAAACCACAATTCTTATATATAATTATATTATTTAAACAGTACAGTTGTTTAATCAATGATGTATTTATTACAATAGTATAATATAATCAATTAATACCAGTTGTAAATGGAAGATCTATATTATTCTTACCTTTCTTTGCTTAACTTTCAAACAGATTATGCAGGTACATAACACAATACTGATGACCATTACTATGACAAATACAGGAACTATTGCCAAGGTAGGGATACCAACTCTATTAATAATATCCACACTTCTGCCATCTGTAATAGAAAATCACATTGCATATTCAAACATGTTTATAGTTAATTTACATGTAACTAAGAAAATACAATTAGTATGATAATAGCTTACTTATAATCATTGGCATCTCACAAATAGGAATTGTTGCTGTACTAATTGATGTTCTCGTGGTCAAACCTGAAGTCTCAGACAAAGAGTATGATGATGTTAAACGTGAAGCCTCAGGCAAAGAGTATGATGATGTCAAACCAAAAGTCTCAGGCAAAGAGTATGATGATGTCAAACCAAAAGTCTCAGGCAAAGAGTATGAGGATGTTAAAAATGATGTAGAAGGTGATGGTAATAGTAATATTAAGGAAGAGTATGGATATGAAGATAGAGAATCAAATATTGCTTGAAAGTTGGGTTCTGAAAACAGAAGAGATAATCATAGTAATACTTCCAGGAATTGTTTTAGCAGTGGTACATAATACATCAAAATATTTAGTTGTAATTTTATCATAATTATCACACCCGGGAGTATTCAAACAAATTATATTAACTTGTTAGTAAGTGCAACTTACCTAAAAATACAACTATCATGTGTATAAATAATTAGATCTCTATAACTATTATACTTGCAAAAATGTATACAGCAGTTAGTATATATATTTGAAATTGTACATATTTCTGTGGAGTAGAAACAGGAATGCAATTGGGTGGCAGCTAGGGGCCAAAATACCACGTAGCCATTAGATCACAGTGAAGGGAAAATTTATGAGACTCACATATAGACAACAATTTTGTGGTTAGTTAAAAGTTGCATCTACAGCTCTGCATCAAAGCTGAATTTAAGTGTTTTCATGATGCAAACTACAATAATTATGCTAAGAATAATGATGGCTGTCAAAGTTTTGGAAGGGCATTGGCCACTCCTGGTCCCCTTTGTTCATGCATACTCCTATATTATATGCATTTGAATTTAACATTTAAAACTGGACTTACAAACCTTGTAATGAAACAAACAATACTTTAAATTCTTTTCGAACATCTGAAATACACATGAGAGCTGTAGTTTCAGTAATTGTGAATGTTCTATTCAAAAATACATACAATCCATTTGATTTATTTGCTGGAGAAATATATGTAATATCTTTTGGATTACATTCATGATCATTATCAACACATTTGACTGGATAGTTATAGTTTGTCGTTTTCCAAGTCTCCATCTCATGGATTTGCCAGTTTGGTGTAAAAACAGGACACTTGCAAGATAGTGATATTTTTGCATGTTTTTCTTGTAGTTGCAGTAAATAGGTGTTATTTCTATTCAATCGTAATGCCTCTTTAGGGATGCCTTCAATATAACCTGAATGAGATGATTAAGAGTGATAATTATAATTTATACAGATTGCAATTATTAGCAGCATTATTTTCAAACACTTACACTCATCTTGTGAATAGCATAATTGTATCAGCGACAAGACAATTGTTACTGTTACCGTAATTAAACAGTAGCTCGACATGGTTGACATCGATACTTTAGTCATGTAAATGTCTTGTATATTTTAGACACATCGCCATTGGAACGGAAGATCGTAATGCAATTCTATTAGATTTCGTAACTCCGGACACACCCAAACTTCGGACAGTTATACGCTTGTTCTCAACAAAGAGCAGCATTGCAACTACAATAGTTCTACTGTCACTAGCTACACACATATGCTTGAAAACGCGATAATAATTATTATTAATAAAACATGGTGGATGTCGGGAAAAACTACCAGGGCACAGGCCCGTACAGGCCCTGGTGTAGCTACGCCACTGCTAACGAGTAGTAGTACAACTACTTGGTAGTGTGAATTGAAGATACACACCTGATAGTAAATTGCACACACTGTAGACGCGTGTTGCTGTTTGTACTGTATAATTTGTCATTATGATAAAAGGCTTGTACATTATGTAAAATTCTTGCATGTTATATAAATTATGTTACAGAAAATGGCCAGTGGAACCAGATGTACTAAACGACAGTTGTCCTTTGCTGAGACGAGTACACACATTTCTAGGTGTTTTCTGTGCAAGAAATGCAGTCAGCAAGTCTCAACTCCATCACAGTGGACAAATAATAAAGCCTGTGATCTAATGACACCCATGGAGGTACCTTTTGATGCATTAGTATGTAAAGCATGTAGAAGTGATATTACTAGAGTCTTAAAAGATGATAGCTACATTCCTCGTTGGCAAAAGGTTGTAAGATCAGAGCATGAGTGAGAAACGCTGTGTAGTGCAGTGTCATGAAAATGCAATATATTCTAATATTGGTATGCATTGTGATCTGTTGACACTTTTCTCTGAAGCAAGTCTATTATGTAAATTTAACTCAATCCCTGCACCAACACCATTATGCATGCATCATTACAACATTGTATACAAAGTGTATCAGCCCAATACAGAGGAATTGTTCCACTTGTAATATGTCCCTCAAGCATACACAATCATGTCCATATCCTAAGCCTGATGTAATAACACGATTACTAAAAGAAAAAAACAAACTTTGATAATGACATAGGGAAAAATGATAAGGTGTGTTACAAATGCTATAAGGCTCACCTTTTATTACTTCAAAGCAATAATTCAATAAGCACCAATAGCGATCAAGCACAATTAGCATCTTGTCACACCAATTTCCTAAATTACAAGAAATAATCACAAATGAAGATATTGCTAATGCAGCAATGATAAAAATTACCATTGATGTTGGCTAAACAGAGAAGCTCTTTTACTACCCATGATAAACAATATTTTCAATAGTCATGCTTGTCATATCATCAGAATAAAACAACAGGAGTATAGTGTAAATGCAAAAGAATTAGTTACGTCTAGTGATGCTTTGTACCTTCATTGGAAGAGAAGTTGTTAGATTTCTCACATGTGGCAGCAGGCTGATAAGAACACAATGGTCCTTGAAGATATCACAAATTATGGCTGGAGATTGGATGATGGTAATCTTAAGGTGGTTTGGGACACAGATGAAAATATACAGTCAATTCGCAAAAGGGTGGAAATGCAAGACAGGATGCACAACAGCAAGGTGCAGTTGCAAGAAGAACAAGGAAATCTGTAGGGAAGGATGTCAATGCATAAACTGTGAAAACACTGAAGACTTGCCAAACGAAAGTAACATATCTGAGGCACAGTATATAGAATGGGAAGAATTGTACAATAGTGGGCTAGATGATGAAGATTTTGATGAACTTGCTGATTTGAATTTAAATGATGATGATATTTACCGGGACAATGAAAATTTAATAGATGATGAGAGCCTAGATTAAATTATTTTTATCACATTTAAGTTAGTATTTTCTTAACAGTGTATACAATTGTGTTTGTATATATAAATTATATATAACAATAGTATTATAACCAGTAATATTTCATTTCTGATAACATAGTTTAATACACTGAAACTTCAAAAAGAAAAAAAAAACAGAATTCAATTTATCTGACTAGTCATTAACAAGTTATACATACATGCATCATTCAAACTGAGCATGTTTTGTTTCTGACAATGCTATTTCAATGAAATGAAAGGAATATAATTATTAAACAATAATGCAAAAATCTATTTGTTGCAATTATTCATCAAGAAGATATCCAATGAAATGCGAGACATATAAATGAGAGGAGATTGTTACATTGGCTCATAGTAATGAATATATCATTATTACTTAATTATAACTTACTTAAAAAATAGGTCATTATACTTCATAATCATGTGGAAGTTAGAAATCAGCCGAAAAATAAGTCACTAGCACCAGGTTCTTCAGAGCGGTCCTATATAGTCTCGCGTAGAGTGGGAGGGGCTGGCTACGCGAGACTAGCTCTTTCAATCGAAATTATTATAAGCACACCCACCTTGATCAAGCGTGAGGTGTGGCTCAGCATCACAGATGCAACTGAATGCTGCTTTGCAACTTTCTGGACCTCCTGGAACAATCTAACACTCACCTCAACCTTGCTTACCAATTACTGCAAGAACAGCATCCACTCAAGTCTGCAAGCGAACGGTATTTTTCCCTTATTCTCCCAACATCACTTTCTCTCTCACTAGAACTAGCTAGAAAGCAAGTCTATACATCATACATACGTCAACATCCCATTCTAATCTCCTTTTACCCTAAGTGGACAAAGCACCGCCCGACCACATTGGTATCTCGTAATCTACAGTAATTTGGGGTGTGGCACACCCAAAATCGCATTCTATTAAGTTGGCTACACTTCCTCTCTGACAGGAAGTTGTAAAATTACAACCTGAAAGGGCTAGAACGGCCATTGATGACGTCACACTGCAAATAAAACATAAAGTATGCATAATAACAATAATTATTATTATTAACATAATTATGTCAAGTAGCATTATATAAACTATATATTTTCAAGTATGTATGTACAAAGTATATTAATGGCAGAGATACATTATGTTTAGTTATACAGTTATACTGTAGTAGTTTTGATATTGTAGTCTTTTTGTATATATCTGGGTATTGGATCTAATGATAACAAATGTTCTTCACTATCAACATGATACCAAGGTTTTATATTGTGTCTTGAAGGACTATCTGATTTAGACATAAGTCTGGTAAGTGAGGATGCATTTTCAGAGCTCACAGAAGATCTTTCAATCTTAATTTCATTCTCCTTGTCTTTGATTTTCTGCGAAAGATATTAGACTGATTTATAAGTCTTTAAAGTAAACATAATACATTTTCAGTGTAGTTACATTCACTATTAGTAGTATCAGTACAAAAAAATTGATGAAATATAGTTGTAAGGATTTAACAATTAGTTATTCAGATTGCTATGATTATGTGTATTCCATAACTACTTTGCATGATGTTACTATGACATTAAGTGCATCAATTATAAAAAATTTATATATACTTATATAGAATAAGGTTTCCAAACCCTTTTGTTGCCCAGAATCACCAAATTTAATGGGTATACAGTTATGAAATGTTGGGCATGAAACATGAGCAGACAGCACCCTAATTATATATCAATAGTATGCTAATGATATATAATTAGGTTTGGAAACCTTATTTTATATAAGTATATATAATTTTTTATAATTGATGCACATAATATCGTAGTAACATCATACGTGTGGCCGTAACAATGTATGACAAACTAAATTTAAATCTGTGCTATTTCTTGCAACTATATATACAATTTAATTTTTGCAGTGTACTTATAATTATTATAATGAATTGAAGAAATATATATATATATATATTTTTTTTTACCTCTTCATGTTTAACTTTCAAACAGATTATGCAGGTACATAACACAATACATAACACAATACTGATGACCATTACTATGACAAATACAGGAACTATTGCCAAGGTAGGGATACCAACTCTATTAATAATATCCATACTTCTGTCATCTATAATAGGAAATCACATTGCATATTCAAAACTTTTTGTATGATTAACAGTGAATTGACATAACATTCAGAAAGCATAATAACTTACTTGTAAGCTCAGGTGTTTTACTAATTGTTGTCACAGATTCTGATGTAGCAGTTGTCGATGTGAACAAACTTGAAGTCTCAGGCAAAGAGTACGATAGTATCAATGAAGATGAAGATGAGGTAGAGGAAGAAGATAAAGAAGTTATAATTGTTGGGTATGTTGCTAAAGGTGATGTCACTATCGATGACGACAAAAAAGAGGATGATTGAGATGCTGTGAAAGAGTTGGGTTCTGAAACAATTAATAACTATATAATTATAAGAATAATTATAATTATAAGAATAACTATAATTATATGAATAATTATAATAATAACAAATAAAATTAGTGCTAGTTGCAGACAATTAAAAATAACAACACCTTCTGTGCATGGGAAGATACCGCTAGGATTGGTGGGATTCAAACACCCCTACAGTATATATAATTATATACACGTTTGGAGGTGTGCTAAATGGGAACTCACACTGATAAATGAGAGTGATACCAGCTCAGAATTTAGACTACACGCATGGAAGACTTTGTCATTCTTGAAGTGTATAATTAATTAATGTGTAGAATCATTAATCAACTGTTTCATTTGTGTACATAATATTACAGTTCTTTTAGTATAATCATTTACTTATGATACATGATGACTTGAGATGAAAAGAAAGAAAGAAAGAAAGAAAGACAGGCACCTGAGGCAAACATGTAATTTCACAATATACACTTACATACCTTGCAATGAAACAATCAATATCTGTCTTTGAAATGATGAAAAACACATGAGAACTGTAGTTTCAATGATTGTGAATGTTCTATTCAAAAACACGTACAATCCATTTGATTTATTTATTGGAGTTATATATGTGGTATCCTTTGGATTACAGTCATTTTCATTATCAACACATTTCACTGGAGAGTTATAGTTTGTAGTTTTCCAAGTGTCCATTTCATGAGTTTGCCATTGTGGTGTATATATAGAACAGTAACAAGCTAGTGATATTTGTGCAGGTTTTTCCTGTAGTTGCAGTAAATAGATGTTATCTTTTTTCAATGCCTCTTGAGGGATACCTTCAATAAAACCTGAATGAGAGGAGTGAAATATATAATTTTAATTACTATAATTATGCAACATTGCTTTTCTGTATCAAAGCTTACACTCATCCTGTGAATAGCATAACTGTAACAGCGATAGAAGAACTGCAATAAAGTAGTAGTATGACATATTTTCAATGATTGCCTATCTTGGTCAACACTCCGTTATATAAGAGTCTCATCAGGGACTTCCCCACAGCAGGATGCAGGAGGGAGGCATTAATTATCACATTATAATTCTTAATTAACTCATTGTTGAATTAAATTTTTATTTCAAAGTGGAAAGACCCAAGTGTGAAAGGGATGAGTTCTTCCACTTCTTTTAACAGTGAATTTGACAAATGCCAAAACACTGATAACATCAAAACCTTCAAGTCCAAGTTGACAAAGTCCAACTGTTTTCTTTCTACCCACAGAAGTGTTGTCTAGTATGATATCTTGATTTTGGTCTTCTATTGTAAAGTTTCTTATTTCTTCATGATAGAACCCACGAAAGGTTACGCTCACAGATTTGCCATGGTAGAACTGTCCAACAATGGGACTTACAAGCATTGTATAGTGGAGGTGGCATTAAGAAGATCAAATTCAGGATTCGGATCCGACATAAGGATCAATCATGGTGACGCTCATACCACCGTCCAGAGTCTTGTGCAGCTCATCCCAGCCACACCCACATAGTTAATACTAAGGATCTAGTGCAACAGATATACTTCAATGTTGTGTCACTTGTGTTTTTCTTTAACTATAGTTCGTCACTACATTGCAGAATTGTGATGTACAATATTAAGGACAGTTGGTAGTTTCTAAGTTAAAGGAACTCTGCTGGTTTGTTACACTTGATTCTACCCTAAATTGATGCTCATTTAAAGGTACATTATATTCAATAATTAAATGCCATGTAACAGATCTATAACGATTTGATTTAAGGATCGTAAATTAAATGTTAAGTGAAGATAAAGATCTGTGCTAGTTTATATATTCAAATCATCCCTAACTTGATATTCTTTTAAAACTATATTATACTCTAATTACTTTTAATTCCGCAATACAAAAACAAAATTGTTAAAATAACTTAAATGTTTTTTTACAGTTGCAAGGATTTAACAATTAGTGAGTTATTCAGGTTGTTATAGATTCACAGGCATGCTAATTCCATAGCTACTTTGTAATAATTAGTTAAAGTAGTGTGCTGTCTACTCATATTTCATACCAAGAATTTACTTAATTTGCCATTTAAAGTGACAATATCTGGCAGGTTTGGCCGACAAAAGGGTTTGGAAACCTGAAAAACATAATCTAATTTATTCTGGTATTCATTTTTATACTTTGTGCTCATAATGTCATAGTAACTTCATGCATGTAGCCACAATAACCTGTGTGACAAACTACATTGAAATTTATGCTATTCCTTCCAACTGTACAAACCTGGTTATTTTAACAATTTCATTTTTTCAGTGCAAACCTTGTTGTTCACTTTATAATAAACTAGCAACAATATTTAATAGCTAGAAAGTGAGGATCTTTGATAGTTTCTGTAATGAAGACAAAGATCGTTCTACGTTGCAAATTCCACAAACTTAATTTTCTGTGAAAGATACATTATACTCAATAATGCCATTTTTTTGTATGTGTCTCCAAGCCCTACTGTTCACTATATCATAGACTGGCAACAGTATTTAATAGCAATGAAGGTAAAGATCTTTGGTAGTGAAGCTAAGGAGTCAATCATCCCTAATTTGATTTTCTTTTAAATGTACTTTATACTCAATAATTACTGTATATGTTTTCAAGCCCTGCATAGTTCACTGTACACATTTTGGTGACAATATTGAATAGTGACAGAAAGTTTAAGGATCTTTTGTAGTTTTTTTGAGGATCCTGGCTAGTTTCTATATTGCACATTTCCCTTACTTGATTGGGTACATTATACTTAATAATTACATTTACTTGCATGTCTTTTCACGATATAATAGACAGGTGACAATATTAATAGCAAGTAAATAAAGATTGTTAGTTTCTTAAATGAGTCTCATTACTTGTTTATACATCTGTAACTTGATGATCTTTTAAAGGTAATTACAATTAATTATATCTGTTTCCAAACGATTTGTTCAATGCTGGTGACAGTACAGAAAGTAAAGATCTTTAGTAGTTTCTGTAATGGAGCTAAGAATTCCTACTAGTTTATATATCACAATCATCACTAACTTGATTTTCTTAAACAAATTATACTCAATAACTCCATTTACCCTTAGAGCACTGAGCATGTTTTTCACAGTTCTTCCGATTTCCGACACTGGCACCTCTGCTGCAGATTTCTTTGCCACCGTTCACTTTCTGTACCACGAACCTGACTCCTTTTCCAACACGGAGTACTACTACTTGCTTACCAGGACTCGCAAGTTTCCAATCACCTCGTAGGACTAAGTCAAATGCAATGTTCTCCCTCTTTTGACAGCAACTAAGACAAACAAAATGACCCCGCTACATGTTGGTAACAGCTACACCATCAATATGGGGGTTTCCAGCAAGAGAAATGTCTCAGTTATTCACTAGATTGCGTGAATGGTGAGGGACTGTAGCCCCTTCGAACTCTGCTCAACAGGAGGACACCCCCCTTTAAAAATTCTTCACATACTTTATATATAGGTCAAAGTGCAGCCAAAAAGCCATCAAAATTTTTAGCCATTTTCATGGTCTTATCATTTCAACCAATTACAAACATTTGGAGTGCTTTATCATGCTAGGAACATCAGTCCTCTAAGGGTTAACCCTTAGAGGACTGATGTTCCTATCATTTAACATTGTATGTGTCTCCAAGCCCTCTTGGTCTCTGTATCATAATAAACTGGTGACAAGATTGAATGCAACGATCTTTCATAGTTTCTAAATCACAGCTAAATGTCTTTGGTGGTTGCTATGTTACATTCATCTCCTGTGTTCTCTAGATTGCGTGAATGGTGAGGGACTGTAGCCCCTTCGAACTCTGCTCAACAGGAGGACACCCCCCTTTAAAAATTCTTCACATACTTTATATATAGGTCAAAGTGCAGCCAAAAAGCCATCAAAATTTTTAGCCATTTTCATGGTCTTATCATTTCAACCAATTACAAACATTTGGAGTGCTTTATCATGCTAGGAACATCAGTCCTCTAAGGGTTAACCCTTAGAGGACTGATGTTCCTATCATTTAACATTGTATGTGTCTCCAAGCCCTCTTGGTCTCTGTATCATAATAAACTGGTGACAAGATTGAATGCAACGATCTTTCATAGTTTCTAAATCACAGCTAAATGTCTTTGGTGGTTGCTATGTTACATTCATCTCCTGTGTTCTCTGTTAGTGTTTTCCTTCTAACTTGGCAAACATCTATCTGGAGCGTACATTTTGTTGGTTAAAATGTTTTCTACAAATCAATGTTCTAGCTTCTATGAGAGGTTTTTGAATGAACTGCTCTTAAATTGTTAGGTTGATGGATTGTTATGTCATTCTGTGATGAAGTATTAAAGTAAACAAGCTTTTTTGATCATGAAATGGTATGATAGCCCAACAAATAACTGACAGTATTCAAGATTATACCATTTGAGAACATTCTTTCTGCGATAGGAATGCATTTATGAAATCATGTACCATTTATATAATTGTACCATTTTAGGAATCAATCATTTTAAACATGTGAACACTGTCGAATCATTTTTTTCGTCCCTTTCCCCATCTGTTATTTCATTCTGCCATCCATAATGATACGTTACCTATAATTAGTTCCGTTCTCGAAGATCTCTTCGATCGTAATATTCTTCTTTAGCATACTTTCTAGAATCAATTTTGAACATTCACAGCTAGGTGTATATACTATGACATTCACTTGAATAATATCTGGACATGCAATGACAATTCCAGATGGTGAATAATAATATTATTATAGCTTAATGAGTGAAGTACAAATGTACTGTTATCATTTATGTTCTTAAAGGTTTTATATTGGTATTTGAGAAGTGATGATGATCACATTGTTTATCGTCACATCACAATCAAACATATTAGCAATAATTACATTTAATTGTATGTATATGTTTTCAACTCCTCTTGTTCACCGTGTCATAGACTGACGACAGTGTTAATAGAATCTAAGGATCTTTTTCAGATTTTGCAAGAAAGGTAATGATTTATATGTGTCTATATTACAGTCATCCCTAATGTGAGGAGATTTATATTCAATAGTCAATAACTACATTTATTTGTAGATATCTCCAAGCCTTTTTGTTCACTGCATGTATCATAAACTGATGACAGTATTAAAAGCAATTTAGGATTTTTTTTTCAGTTTCTGCAAGAAAGGTAATGATCATTACTTGTTTCTTTATTACAGTCATCCCTAACATGATGATTTATTAAAGGTACATCATACTCAATAACTACATTTAATTGTATTTGTCTCCAAGCTTTGTTGTTCACTGCATGTATCATAAACTGATAAAAGTGTTTAATAGTGACAGAAATAGGGAGCTCTGGTAGCTAAGGATCTTTAGTCGTTTCTATATATATTGCAATCATCCCTTAATTGATATTCTTTAAAGATGCTCATCCATTAAATTGAGTGATGTTTGAATTACTAAAGCGAAGCTAAGGATCTTTACTTGTTTGAGTAGTTTCTATGTATTGCAAACATGTAGAAAAGCCTAATATAAATCCAAAAGTCTGAAATTCAGTAACTAAATAATCAAATATGGGTGTAATTTGAGAACAATGTACTGCAAACACGTAGAAAAGCCTAATATAAATCCAAAAGTCTGAAATCCAGTAACCAAATGATCAAATATGGGTGTAACTTGAGAACGATGTATTGCAAACATGTAGAAAAGCCTAATATAAATCAAAAAGTCTGAAATCCAGTAAATAAATGATCAAATATGGGTGTAACTTGAGAATGATGTATTGCAAACATGTAAAAAAAAGTCTGAAATCCAGTAAATAAATGATCAAAAATGGGTGTAACTTGAAAACAATGTATTGGAAACATGTAGAAAAGCCTAATATAAATCGAAAAGTCTGAAATCCAGTAACCAAATGATCAAATATGGGTGTAACTTGAGAACAATGCATCAAATGTTAAAACTCTCCAAAATTATGAACTTATATATATAGCACAATATCAGAAAGTAGAACAATTGTTAGAGGTTCACTTTCTGATTTATCCTTTTCAGTGACATTGAAAAAGAAACATAATTATCTTCATCTCATTTTTTTCAGAATGTCATTGAAAACCATGAAATCAGAAAGTCAACCTCTGACAGCAGTGGTTCCAATCTCTCCCATAGTACATTATGATGTCGTGAGCTGAAATTTTTGATATTCAGAACATTGTGTTTTAGTTATACCCACTTATAGGTTTAGTTTACTTTCCGATCTCCAAATAACTCTTAGGTGTCCACAGGTTCCTTGAGAAGTTTTTTGTTACATTAGAATCCTAATAGAAAGCAAATGCCTAAGTAGATATGATTCAATGGGTTGAACATTCAAAACTGAAATTAAATTATAAAAACAGTGATAATTAAAATATGGCGTTTAGTTAGGACTGCAATCTCATGTGATCATTGGGCTTTAAATGCAACATTTCCCTGGGGGATACCCCCTACCTTACCTGGTGAATTGGTGTGTAATACATTATCAAGCAGAAAATGGCATTCTATTATAATTATGTAGAATTTGCCTTTGGTATGTCATGCTTCACGACTTTCCCCAAATCAAAAATCCCCTAAACAGGTGGTATATTATTCCATGGTACAATAGAAGCGAGTACATCATTGATATATTATACATATAACAACAAAAGTTGGCCTGCTCTCGAAATTAAAATTTGCTGCATCACCTTTGCGCAAGGCTGGTTGTCTATTACAAGTTCAAGAATTGACATTGTCTCAATAAGATCTCAGTCTTTGTGGATATACTTCATGACAATCTGCCAGTAATCTACAGAACAAACTCTTCTCTTGTTCAATAAGTCAAATTAAGTTCCTGGTCTTACACTTTCCTGTATACCCCTATTATTTTGATATTCTCTTTTTCACATGAGCAACATTAAAATTTAATTTGACCAAATTATCCATTATAATTAAATATTATTTAAATAACAGACTATATAACTAAAATAAGGGGTGTTCGATGGTCCAGGTATTTATGGCAAAGCAACAGAATATGTCATATGATGTTACTAGATATAAATTAGTTTGTTCCCACAACTATATAAACTCTTGATTATTTGCGGTTCAAGTTGAATAAAAAAATTATATTCAAGTTATGGCAATAATAATAATTATAATAGTATGTGCCAAGCAGTAACAGTATAATTATAACATAATAATTAGTATAAAGTAAGTGTAATTATTACATGGTTTATAATTATTATAATTAAACATCTTAAGACAAACATGTTTTGACTAATTGTATCATGTTCAGTTTGGAACTACTCATGCATATCCACTTTTGCCACACTTGCATATAAAATATCAACAACATACAGATTTAGAAAACAAAATGAAATTATTTTCTCAGTGGTTTGTTTATATGTTATTAACAGCGGATTGATTGAAATAAGCAACATCATCATCTTTCCTCATACTTTTTTGCACTAGAGAGGAAGTAATGAAACAGACAGTATATAATTTTATGATATTAATTTAAGACAATTAAGAAAGTTATATGCTCAAAGCTCTGCCAATTCTAAAAATCATTTAAATAATAATATTTACATTGACTGGTTTATAGCTACCTATGTAGGACTGTATACATTATTAATACAATGACTCACTGCATGGTCTTCTCTTTGCAACACAAAGAAGCACAGATAATATTATAATTATTACAATCATTGGTACTGCTATGCCAAAAACCACCAAGATAACTGCCAAATAATTTTCTTTTATGCAACGTTCAATTTGAGCTTCTACTTTTCCTGTGCAGAAAGAAGTTTTGATGCATTAATTATATTATATAGATATATAGGTGCATGTCTATTATTCGTTTTTTTTTTCTTCACTGCAGATTTGCGATTATATGCTGTTACCATATCTACTTACCAGGGAAGTCAGTTCCAGAAGGTGAATTCAAAATTGTTGAAGTCACAACATTTGTCTCTGTTACAACAATACCACACTTAGTCAACACAATCCCAGGAGTGTCATGTTGTGTCAATTGTGTACTCGACAATAAAGGGAATGATGTAACAAAAGAAGGAAAAAATGGTGAAGGAGACAAAGAAAAAATATGAGATGGTGAAGGAGATGGAGATTGAGACAGAAAGGGTGTGTGTGAGGGAGTAGGAGAGTGTGATGTGGGAGTAGGAGAGTACGAGGCTGAAGGCATTGGCAAACAGCTTGCAGATGTATCAACTGTGATAAAGGGAGAGATATAATTATTGTTGTATCACATATTAAGACATCTAAAATATACCTTGAGTAATGACAATTTCAATTGCTTGAGCAAAATTATCTATTTCATTTCCACACTGAAGAATAGTAGATTCATTCACTACGTAGTTGGTAAGATCTGTGAAAACAAAAAGATCTTCACTGTAAGAGGTTATGGTATCACTGGGACAGCTGGTTCCATTATCTTTGCAGTAGACAGCAGAAGAGAGTATTAATGCTCCTCTTGTCCCTCTCCACATTGGCCTACCAAACGAGCAACGGCATGTCACATTGATCACACAGCTTTCTTCAGCTACAATCAGATACTCTGATTTTGACCAGCGGATAGAAATGGACTGATATTGCATAACATAACCTGTAGAGGTTGAGTATATATATGCATATATAATTATAATATAATTACATATATCAAAGGAACAGCCAGTGCTACTACAAATCAGTTGTATCACTGTGGCACATCCCTGTGGTTTCATTTATATTCAATGGTTTTTTAATGAGCCGCAAAAACCAAAATACAGGTAATGGGTTAAAATAATTAAGCACGAAACCAACTCAACTTCACACAAATCTCACCCAAGTATCTGATTTACAATAACTTCACCATTGGGGTTGGTTACTGTAAGCCTTCCTAAAGGTTAATAATTATATATAATTGTACATTGTTGATCCAACCATGGATATATGCATACCCTACATACATCATACATACATATAATTCTTAGAGATAAAACTGATTTCACACTAATTAGCTATAGAGTATGCAATGAATGCAAAACATAGTTGTGATCTGTAATTTCAATACATCTACTTACAATCTCCTGAGAATGAAGAATGAATGACAGCAGCTATGAATATCAATACTATTGAGATCATTTTAGTTTTTTTCCTTTAGCTTGTCTTTGTGGAAGTAGCTTATGAGTTTACGGCATAAATACTGTACTTTGGACTTTTCCCTAACACATTTTATATAATCAACAAGTCATGAATATTATAATAATTGACAGTTTACATGTTTATGTACACAGTCTATGTGCTGTTGTTATAATATGGATTTTTCAGGCCATCAAGCACAATTTGAAGCACAATAACATCAAGATCACACATTGATTTAAAACTTCCCCTTTTGCCACACACAGTGCGATTCCAACTTGTACTGTGTTCAGTCATAATGATGTCATTAGGGAAATATGAATAAATATATAACAACAGAACAAAGTATTTAAAAACAAAAAAAAGCTGTGTCTATATGTATACTATGACGTAGTGGATAATTAATTGTACTTAAACAACACTACTGTGCAATGTGTATGAATGTATATATACGTACCTATACACATAATAATTATTATTTATGTGTATACATAAGAACAAATGGTTGTACATGATGAAACAGTAATGTAATTATACAGGACATTATGTTTTATGTACATTGTGTGTTAGCATAGTAACTACATTTTTGAGATCACATTTGTCAGCACTGCAATTATTTTGGGATACTATCAGTTAAAGTACAATACAAGGTTAGATGTAAACTCCTCATCTTTAGTTGTCACAACCTTTTATAAATTGTGCCGCAGAATAACCATTATGCATTACTTTGTCTTCTTGCATGAGTATCAACCATTCACAATACAAGAATCTATGCTACTTAACTGTTTATATATAAATATTATAATTATAATCTATTATGTTTTTATTGGTATGTTCTCTTTACAAATTCTGGTACTAGAATCACAAGTACAGAATTCATTTGCACATTATGTAGATAGTTGATTTGGAATCTATACTACTTGTAATTGCATTCTCAATGGAAATGTTTACAACTCTACCACTCATTGGAATCTCATGACACTGCTTCTTTGTTATTTTGAATAACAATTAACCAACTATTAATGAGTAGACTTATAAATACATACAAGTAATGCCGTTATGATGGTTTTCATAGACTTGGTTTTCTTAAAATGACTATCTCATGCAACTGTAGGTGAAATCATTGTGAGATTTAAATATAATATGGTACATTGTACATTGCTTCAAAACAAACCTTTATACATACAAACATACGTGCATTCACATACATACATACATACGTATACACATACATACCTCATACATACATACATACATACATACATACATACATACATACATACATACACACATACATACATACATACATACATAATATACATACATACATACATACATATATACATATATACATACACATAAAATATATAATAGTTACACACATACATACACGCATACATACACGCATACATACATACATTCATACATACATACATACTTACATATATACATACATACATACATACAACATACATACATACATAATTTGCAAATATACATAATATACATACATACAAATATACATACATACATACATACATACATAAATACATACATACTTACATACAAATATACATATAGATACATACATACATACATACATACAAATATACATATATATATATGTGTGTGTAATATATATATATATATATACATACATACATACATACATATAGACATACATACATACAAATATACATACATACATACATATTATTAATATACATACATACATACATACATACATACATACATATATACATATATATATATATATATATATATATATATATATATATATATATATATATATATATATATATATATATATACATATATATAATTATATATATATTAATTATATATATACATACATAGATACATACGTATACACACATACATACATACATACATAACATATATAATTATTATACACTCACATAGACACATCCAGACATATACACAAACACATAATATACATATATACACATACATAAAAACATATATAGTATACATACATCCAGACATACACAAACACATATATACATATATACTACATGAATGACTTTGAAGGCTTCACTGTTTACACAGCAATTACATAATCATCTATGGTATTTATAACACGTGTGCATATATTTGTCTATGTATGTGTAAAGTGTATTCTGTATTTATGTATGTTTCAATATGTAACTTTATACATCTCTTATTGCCACTGATAAGTATTATATTTTGATACTTCTTTCACCTGTAAAATCCATTGATTAGTATATCAATGAACCAGAAAGAACAGGATGTGACCAGGTCTTTCGTATTCAACACTGGATATTTGTGTTGTCATTGTTGTGTTTGTGATGATTACTGTAGTAACATCACTGGGTTTGTAACTAGTTATGTAGTCCATTTCAGTTGTCACATACAGACAAAAGCACATGCATGTTAAGTTCTTCAACAATTGGTCACTTTACTGTATACTTTGATTTGTCACGATTTTTATAAAGTGTGCTTCAGAATAACCATCATACTTCAGACTTTCTAGTAGACAACACATATGCCTAGTACTAAAATATCTTGCTTCCAAGGTGATGGTAGCTCGAGATAATCAGTAGTCTGGGTTTTACATTGTAAAAACTCTTGTTTCATGATGACCCTTGTTTTTGAAAAGCCTGTTTCATTAAACTAAAAAATTATCTTACAGATACCAGAAATATCAGTGCATAATAATTGTACAGAGTTATTGTCTTATAGTCTCACGTGTGTGCATTGCAATTTTGTTGCTAGCAATAGTCAGATTACTGTTCCCAAATATATAGTGTGAAAATAACTTGTTGATAGCAAAATGGATCACAACATAACATAAAAAATTGTACATAAACACAAAATTAATCTAAAACTACTCATTTATTGTTGTAACATGATTAGATAAGGAAACTATTAACAAAATAACATCTTATACATGAATTAGATTAATAAACATGTTTTTAGGATTCATTCTGAGTTTTATTCCACTCCCTGTCTTTTTTCTTCTCTTCTTCTTGGGCATCTATATATGTCTTGTTCTCAATTCCAGAATCTACACTACTTGTACTTACATTCTTAAGGGGAATGTGAGAAGAACGTGTTGGAGAGTTAACAGGCGTTATATTTCTATAAATTATTGGAATTTCATGATATTGCCTCTTTCTTATTTTGCATACAAATAATCCATTAATGAGTACACTTATTAATAAAAGTATTGCTAGTGATCCTACTATGATGATTGTTACAGGCTGTGTTAACTTGAAAGGATTATCCCACACAACTGTAGTGAAATAATTGAGGAGAAGTATCATGATTACAAGTACATATACGTACATACATATACACACATACACACACACAGATATACATTATACACATACATAGATATAATATACATACATACATATGTATATATCTGTGTGTGTGTGTGTATGTGTATATGTATGCATGTAAGTATGTATAGATGTATGTATATTATACATAATTATATACATACATACATACACGTGTGTCTTCATGCAGACATACATACATATAATATACATACATACATACATACATACATACATACTTACATACATACATACATACATACATACATATATATACATATATATACATTATACACATACATCATACCTACATATGCTTATATACATGTACATAATCATACATGTTTGCAAACATGAATTTAATATACACATGTGAATATATTTAACCTTTGTCTTTTACAGTAGGATTTAAAGTGGCTGTAACAGATTTTGTGTATGTACTTGATATCATTGCTGTTGTTGTGTTAGTGATAGTAACAGTAGTAGGCTCAACACTTGATATTTGTGTTGTCATTGTCTTTGTGATGACTATAGTAGTTATATCAACAGGTTTGTAGCTAGTCATGTAGTCCAATTCACTTGTCAAACTCATATCTGTACATACGTCTTCACATATACAAGGTGTAGGAGATGGGTCAATCATAGATTCACTACTTGAAGGATCACTGGGAAAACTCATATCTGCACATATGTCTTCACATATACAAGGTGTAGCAGATGGGATAATCATAACTTCACTAGTAGAGGGAGGTTGCTCTAATAAAAACGAGTAAAAAAAAAATATATATATATACGAGTACTAAACGACAATTAATAATCTTAATTATTGATTGTATACTTGTAGTATAAACTCAAATTTGATGAATATGTAAATAATGCAATTAGATATCTGTGTGTGTGTGGCCATGGGTCAGTGAGTTTGTTCATCAGTGTATATAGTGCAGTGTATTACATAATACATATAGTTCACTATACACAACATTTCTCATTAGTCACATACAAAAAATGATACATATTGAACACATACCCTCTTTGACAATTAATTTCATCACATTACTGAATATTTCAATTTGCTTATTAGCTGGCCAGATATCATCAGAGTTTGAATACATGAGACTTGAACATTGAAAATAAACTGTTCCAATTGAATTTAATGTCATGTTTAGTATTGCAATCGTTTGTTGATCTGATGTATTACATTCTACATTCTGATCGCAACCTTTGCAATCATAACTGGAGGTATCTAGCATCATTTCATTCATATAAAAGACAGTGCTCCTCCCACAATTTGTGGTGCATTTCACAGTGAAATGCTTTTTCGCTATTACTTCTTTTCCATTTGGAAAACTGAGGTAAGCTTTTAGTAAGAGAGAACATATTGTAATTATGTTAAGTTAGTAAATTAAATTATAATTATAACAAATAAAATATATACAATGGTATATAATTATAAATATTATTATATAAATTATATAATTTTATACATATTATATATATATATGCTCCCATGATAAATGTCTGATGTGGTTAGGTATATAGTTTGCATTTACACCTCATCACAAATTCAAATATTAAATGATAATATGTCAAAACCAAAAAGTAAACAAACAAGGTCGGAATGGTTAACAGCAGCAACAAAATTAAGCAAACCACTTCAATATAACACAGTATTAACACTCTTAAGTACCTATTCCACATTAAAAAGCAAAAGACAAAGTAGCTGTACTTATGTAGAGTTATATGGAAATGGTTTGTGGTTTATGTGGATATATACTCTTATGCATGTCCCTCGAGCTATATCCACATAAACCTCTTCCACAGCAGGTGGTATGTTGTTACATAATCGGCATGATCGGTATTGCATTTTATATATGACTAAGGAAGTGATTTCACTAGTTATGTGACAGCAGCCACTGAGGACATAGTTTAAAAATAAATACCTAATGCATTATATAACTATCTGTAATTAACAAGATTGTATTAAGCATATCTTCCTATATGAAAGTCAATGTATGAAATTGATCTAAGTCTATTCTCTTAACCACTTTTCTTATGGGCAATATATGTACATAACGATGTGTCAGACAAGGAGCAGGATGGCCAGTTCACTGATGAACTTCTTAAATAATTCCAATCCAAATGGCAATTAGTTTTAATGACCCAAAGTCAATATAATTATATAATTATAAATTATATTTATAGTTTCTTTTGTCTAGGCTGAATCAGTAAGATGCAAGGTGGAAAATGTGTTGTACAAGTTACATTTTACTAGAGGTTAGTGAAATACACATAATATTAATAATTATTAATAAATATTATATATAATTATATTATATATATATTATATAAGCTTACATAATATTACATAATTGAGATGTTATCTCATCTAAACATACAATACTAACTCACATGCATTATCAAACTTTTCTATCCATGATTTACAAATTTCACATCCTTTAGAGGATATAAAAAAGAGAATAACCATCTGGAAAATCACAAGTCTATGATTCATCCTGAAAGATTGTCTGTTACTAGTACTGTAATCTTACTAGCTGAGTTATATACAAAACTATAGTAACAAAGTTTGGTATGTGTGGTATGTACTGAGTTGTAAGTTTCAGTCTAATAATTTAATTATGTACAATGCTATACATTTCTTAATATGTACAATGTATAATATAATTATGAAATAATATAATATAATTTTAGTGATGCTGTTATAGGTTTGTAGTTGTTATGCAGACATTATTGCTGGTATTTGATTATGAGTAATATGACACCATTAAAGGGACTACCCAGATGTAGCTGTTTATAGTTTATTGTGTTAGTAATATTGGCAGTTCAACAAAACGATATTTCACCAAATACACCTCAAACAGTATACAAGAATAATAAAAAAAAGGAAAGCAGTTGTAGGGATATCAAACTGCAAAAGCACAGAAACAAGATTGTGATTGTGCCTTACCAATTAAATATAGTAAAAGTAAAATACAAAGAAGCTATACTTATGTGGTTGTGTATGTATATATGCATGTATGTATGTATGTATGTATGTATGTATGTATGTATGTATGTATGTATGTATATATGTATGTATTTATGAAATACTTACATGCATACATACATACATAAACCAATACATGCACATGTAAATACATACACATATAATTATACATACATACATACATATATATATACATAAATAAAATACAATTAACATACATAGATTCATACATACATACATACATACATACATACATACATGTACATGGCTATAACACCTGACACCTGCTGTGGAGGAGGTTTAGTAACGTGGCAATAAAAGAGACCACATTGCCATTGTAGCATAGTATTTAATTATATATGGTATGTACTGTTACATGTTAGCAGAAAATGTGGTAGTACTCTCAATGTAGGGATGCCCCCCCCCCCCCCCCCCCCCCCCCCATGGCAACTCAGTTGAAACAAGGCAAAATTATAGAGATAAGTCTTTGATATCTAGTGTTTTTATGGCTAACAATATCTTCTAAATACCTCGAGATCTTCTTTAAGGTAGAAAACCTTAAAATAGCAAAACTGGCAAATCGAATTTAATGCACATGCGCATTTGTGTCGATATATAATTATATATTATAATTATATATACTAGTATGATGGTGACATCATCCCTTTGATGTCATGAGTTCTATATAGACCTTCCATGTGCACACTATGCAGGAGATCTCACCATCATATAATATATTGTATATAGTATGCTAATAGGTCCTATATACTGAATATAGGACCCTCGTTTTGTGTCCTCGGATGTGATCTAGCCCTCGCAGGCTGGGGCTATATCACATCCTTGGATACAAAACTCAGGTCCTATATTTTGCATATAGGACATATTAGGATACTATATGGAATAGTTAAAGCATGGTTCAGAGTGTAATATCGGATTTATCCGTACGCGTTTCAGGTCGAGGTACTTGAAATAGAGCACGAGGCCGAAGGCTGAGTGCTCTATTTCAAGACCAAGACCGGAAACAAGTACGGATAAATCCGATAATACACATGTTTTGTTTATAAATTTTGCGCATGCGTAAAATTCATGTGCAACTGATCTATGGAACGCGAATTGAGACAAAATTGAATTTAGTCGTGAAATCTTATGAAATCGATTTACGCATCGCTTTTTTGGTGAAATCAATTTTGTAAAATCGATTTAAAACTTGAACGTTCCTGTCCAATCAAGCAACATGGATGATATCCCTACGATCCCAGGGCCTAAAGTGGGGGGCTCTGCCCCCCCCCCCAGTCTCTTTCTGGCAAACTGGGGGGTCTGAACTTCTGTGTGGAATTTTGAGAATTGTCCGTGATAACGGTGTATCATTCAATTTTTTGGACAAGCCAGATATTCATTTTCGAATATCTGACTTGTCCAAAAAATTCACTGAACTTTAGATTGTGTTTGTTGTGATGAATGTGATCTACACTCGACGGGTGGAGCTGATGAAAATTATCCTACTGAAAGCAAGCCTAAACTTGACCTATGTAACAAAAAGAAATCATCTGATTTCCAATGTTTACTGGTCAAATGGAAAAATGTGTTTTCAACTTCTATTAATTTTATAATAATTATGTTAGTTTGATCATGTTACAGAATATCCTTTATTCTATAATAATTATTGATGTTATTTCTGGGAAATACAATGTGTGAAAATTTAATGGGAGTGCTCTATTTCTAATAGAGTACTGTACTGCAGTTTCCAATAGAGTTTATGAACCAGTGCTCTAAATGTGATCGAGCACTGTCTGGAGCTTGTGGTTTGACAGTCTGGCCTCTATGAGTATTATCACATAGGCGGTGCCTTTGATGTTTTCATCAACTATATAACAAAATATATATTTACAAGTTGAATCCCAAACCAGTAGCTATCTCGGGATACTCAGACGTGGCCTTAGGCCTGACCCTTGCTCCGTAAACGCAAGGGTCAGGCCATGCCTGACTAATCTCAGGTAACCTCCAACTTAGTCTTGCGAGCCAGACTCCTCCCCTTTTTAAGATCAGACAGAGTCTGGCGACTTTTTGTCCCAGCTAAGGAATTTGGCCGCATGTGTTGGTATGAAAATTAGACTACATGTAATCTGTGAATATCGTTAATACTTGTTAGAAGATGGTGAAGTTTTTGTAAAACTGTTATTGTTACTTTTTTTTGTTATGTCGTTTTAAACTACATATGATGTTCCTGGAAGATTAAAAAAACGATCATAAATTGTGGGGAATGGAGAGACTTCCCAAATCTGGTCTGTCGGTAAGAGAGTGCATCAATTCCTGTAAAAAGTCAGCTACTGTTTTTTTCTGCCTCATCTTCAAAGTTACCCCAAATTCTTCGTAAATGATTACTAAAATCATGTATCCTTAATTTTGTTCATTAGCTATCTTGGTTTTTAATACAGAATGATGTAGAATAGATAATAACAATAGTCACAGTTTACATGTGATCTAATTTTTATACCAACACAGGCTTGTGGTCAAATTCCTTAGCTGGGACAGAAAGTCAACTCAATTGACCAGACTCCCTCTACGGCGTCCCCACCGTACGATCTCTAAAAGGGGTGGAGTTTGGGTTATGAGACTACCTCCAACTCGAAAAGAGGCTTTCAGCACTGAACATATAAAAACCTTTCTATTTTCACATTTTATCATTCAGAATTTTATCTCAACTAATTTCACCATTGCCAAAACTAAAAAGTAATCTCACACTTACTTAGCAATAAAACATCTGGTCAAGTGATTTTCTGTACAATAAAACTTCCAGTCACATGAGTCCAGTACAATCCGCATGAAAATATTATCATCTAATAGAGTGGATTCGTTGTTTGATTGTTTCTACGGTAAACATTGTTTGATAAATATTAATATCAGTTAAAGCTGTTGTATACTGATAATAATGAATGCACTCATAGTGCAGAACCCTCACCACAAGTGTGAATGGGAAACAAGAATGATTACTGACAAGTAAACACCGAGTAGTATCATGATACCAACAGTTATTACACTTTGTCAGGTTTTCACGTCTACACATATTGACAGACTTACAAACCAAACGTTGTACAAAACAGCCAATGGCAGCTCGCCACTGTTCGACAGAAATCATAGTTCACAACAGAATAAGGGTTGATCAAAAGAGATACAAACGCACTCCACAACAACTCTCTAACACGCGGAGCAACTAGAACACAAGCACGCATGCGCACGCTGACATCCACGTGTCTCAGACCTCAATATGGCGTTTACAATATCGACTACTGACGGAAATATATCGAAGACTTATCTCAGGAATGGTAAGTTATTTCAACAAATCGTTCATATTACGGGACAATCATAACCAACAAGTTTGAAATTCTACCTTTTAAATCTGCACGAGTGAGTATCCACGAAGTTTGGGTAGAGACACACACACTCACTCACAAACCGACTACTATAACCCTCCGCCTACGCGCTCGGGTTAATTACTACAATTATTATACTATGAACATTGGGATGCTGAGTGGTTGTCAGTGACTGACACTACTTCTCAGTTGTGGGACAATATGGACTTTCAGTTGGTTACAGGAGATTCAATGTTATTCTATTTTCCTCAATGCTGATTTGTTGTTCCTGCTATGTAGCTAAATTTACAAGTAATAGTTTCATTTCTTTGACTAGTACACAAAGCATGCCAGTGGCGTTTCTAGACTCTAGAAACAAGCAAGGCACCCACATGCACTGGGCACATACTATTTTTAAAATTAATCGAGCACACCAGCAAAAAAAAAATAGGGGAGTGGTCAATTGCATAAACCACTGTGGTATGTTCTGTTTTCAAGTGCAAGAGATGCCTTAGTAGATGAGGTATAGCATTTCCCTCATTAGAAAGGGCTCTATATGACACTGATTATGTTCTCTGGAAAGTGTGTGGTGTCATTGCAATACATACATGGGACATGGGAGGTTTGGGTCTTCCTTGCAGGTCTAATTGTTATGGTACTGTACTTTGCATTCCAACCAGAGATCATCATGGCATTTGCCTTGGTGTTAACATACTTATTTTTTTTTTAATTATTAAACTGTCAAAATTGACATGATACAAGTGCACATGTATATATACGAATTGTAATAATTAGTTATACATGTATACAATTAAAATTATGATCACAGTACTAATAGTTAGTCACCTACTCAATAGTTGTCTTATTGACTTG
>OX345637.1:12864415-12914415 GCA_947044365.1 Petrosia ficiformis | reverse complement strand
TTCAAAAAAAAAGAATAGAAACAATAATCATAAAAAATGAATGAAAGAAGAAACACAAAGAGATATCAGACCCAAAAAAGCTCACAGACAAGACTTAGTAACCCTAGTTTAGCTCCATTTGTTTAGCATTTACACTCTGGATTGTTATGTGGAAGTGTTTAGTGTCTGTTTGTTGCTAATGTACTGTCCCACTCTTTTTTTGGTTTTACATGTTTTTTAAGCAAACCTTTTTATTATTGTGTTAATAGGAGGTATGACAGACAAAGCCAAATTATTATTTATACTCTTAATTAAGTATTCTTGGTATTTGACACATAATTGGCTTCCTTGAAAGATAAACCTATATAAACTGCTAACATTTGTGGTGAGTACAGCCTACTATTATATCCCAATGGATGGAAGATATATGATTTGTCTACTTGTTTCTCTTATTACCAGTTTGTACTCCAGTGTGAACTCCAGCGATACATGCAAGAATGAAATATCAAAGTTTTCTAATGCTGGTAATATATAATATATTTGTGTGTGTTTGGTTTAATCCCACAGGATTATATTACTTAGAACAATATTATATTTATTATAAATTAATTAGGGCATGAAAATTCATAATTATGTATTATGACAACGAAATCATCCTTTGCATTTGTAATTACAATAAATAGTATAATTAATAATTATAATAATTAATTAACCTTGATCTCTGCAGCTAATATTGATGCTTCTGCTACTGAAGTGAATGTTGGAGATACATTGACTATTACCTGTTCCACTAAATGTGGTTGGCATTTATATTATCTGAACACGAATGCTCTGAATAAAAACTTTCTCAATACTGGGAATATTAATGCAACTTTCCAACAGAAGAATCAACTTATGAATTGTACAGATTGTGACAATCAAAATCAACTAGATTGTAGTCAGAATTACAAAGGACCTATCCAATCAATTCTTAATCTAACATTATATTCAAGTGGAACATATTATATTCAATGCCTATCACATCTGTTTGCTAACTCTGACTATTGGCCATCTCAGCTCTTCTATGTATACAGCAAAGTGGTGAAAATAACAGCAAAAGAAGGTATGTTCTAATTATACGCAGGAAAAGAACACTTACAGTTGAGATCGAATGTGGAGTTTAAGTGCACATTTTAAGGATTTTCAGCCCTATGTATACAAATGAATATGTAAAGTATCTTCCTGCTACATGGTTTACCCCACCTATGAGAAATGTGGCCGAGGGCTAAGCCGAAGACCACATTTCACAAAGACGGTATAAGTCTTATCTGTAACAGGAGATTATACAATGTGTTCCCAAAATTTGTCAGTTAAGCTTTCTTTATAAGATAAAGGGAAGGCTCTACAATTATAATTATGACAGGGGGAGGGAAGACTAAACTTTAGTCCACTTTAATTATCTACACTGAAGCTGGACACAGGATTCTTTTTTATTAACTATAAAATATGTATTTAAGTAGATTATGAGCATATAACACCATCAATACAGCAACGGTTACTATGGTAATGACTGACACACCATGGTATAAGTACTGCTATTTCCTTGTTCTCATTTATTCAGAATATGAAGAAGTTTTTACGTTTGCTACTTCGCAGTTACCCTTTCAAGATTCCACTATCAGTGCCAGCACAATACCTACTACTATAGCTGTCACAACTGTCATTACTAGGTCAGCCAATATGGTAATAACCTTAACAGCAACCAGTGAATGCAACAATATAAGTACACCTACATCTGTTGTAAGTCGACCAACAGCTGATATTTCTGTTGTAAGACAACCTACAGTCAATGCAACAACAGGTAATTCATGGTTTTGTCCCTGTGTATATATAAGGATTCCAAAAGCATATTACAATGATATTTTACTTTATATTATGTTTTACGTATGTGAGTATGTGCATACATGTATTTGAATATGCCATGTGTATGTTTATGTGGGCGTGTGTAAGAATGTATGTATGCATTTATGTATGTATGTATGTATGTATATATGCATATCTATAATATAGGTATGTAACATTATGTATAATAATTATAATTATGTGTAATAATTAATACAAATATGTGTTTGAGTTATATAATTATTATGTATAGGATATAGCCCTGAGTTATGGGCATATAACACCCACGAGATAATTGGTGAGGATGTAACCTGAGAAGATTATCTTATATGCTCGTAACTGCAGAGCTATAATATATATATATATGTACTTTATACTATGGTAACACAAAGGTATGCAATTAATTGACATCACTGTTGTCAAGTAGAAACCATAGTACTATACCAATTAGTAAAAACTGTTAAAATAAATTAGTTGATATAGTGGCTAGACAATAAATCTCCCTGTCTGCAGGCATGTTATGTGCATGCACTATGGTATATAATATTATGTATATATACTATATATTATATATCATATATTATATTACATAATTATATATGTAATATTATATATGTATATGTTATAACACACCTATGAGTGCCATATCAGATTTGTAACCACAGAGTCCGAGGGCAAATTGATTAAAACTCTGTTGTAGCAACACTAAGCATGCTATGATCAATAATTATAAATCATAAACTATTTTCGGAAATACTATAGCTGCGTGTAACTTGTCATAACATTTTTTTTTGAACCTAGTGAGTATTTGCTGTGATCGATGGCAGGTTTTAATAAAACCTTTAGTTACTTTGAAGGTTTGCAATATTGGGAGATAAATATAATAATTATATATATATATATATTATATATATATATATATATATATATATATATATATATATATATATATATACAATTATTATATGTGTATATGTGTATTATATAAAATTATATATATATATATATATATATATATATATATATATATATATAATATATTATTTATATATAATTATAGTATGCTAATAGGTCCTATATACAAAATATAGGACCTGAGCTTTGTGTCCAAGGATGTGATATAGCCAGAGCCTGCGAGGGCTATATCACATCCAAGGACACAAAATGACTACACAGGACATATTAGCATATACTATATACACTATACTGTATGATGGTGACATCTCCTGCATAGTGGGCACTTGGAAGGTCTATATACAATATATAGACCTCACCACATCAAAGAGATGATGTCACCATCATACTATATATTATATATATATATATATACTATAGTTGTGGGAAACATCAAAGTACCAACAGGTTGTATATACACGATATATACCTAACCACAGCTGTATATACAACTACAGGTGTATATTAAACAGCTATAATGATATTCACTAGGTAAAGTATATCTATAATGATATTCATACACATGTTGCACATGTGCGCATCAGATACTGAAAGGTCACGAAGAGAACACGAGGAGACAGTAAATGCTGCCTTTCATTGAAAAAAAGGAAACAACAGATGAACAGTGCAGCCAAACAACTAGGTTTTCGTTTGAGTCACATTTGGAGATTGACAAGTTGAAGAAAAAAGTTAGAGTACTCGTCACAGACACGTATATCCTCAATCGTTACTTGTCGACACATATCCATCCATCAAGCTGTAGAATATATTATATATACCATGGCTTCTCAGTGTATATGGCGAATATCCAACCCTCGCCCCTTGATATCAGCCCTCGGCTTCGCCTCAGCTGATATCTCGGGGCGAGGGTTGTATATTCGCCATAAACACCTCAAAGCCATGGTATATATATTACATATACATATACCACAGCTAACAGCCACATCAAAGTTACCAACAGGTGTTACATACCGATATATACCATAGTTAACAGAAACATCAAAGAGCCAACAGGGCGTATGTAATAGTTATAACACCCCTAGGAGGGCTGTATCTGATTTACAGTCACCGATCCCGAGGGCGCGTAGCGCCCGAGGGGGAGGTGACTGTAAATCAGATACTGCCCGACTAGGCGTGTTATAAGTAATTTGTGTCATAGTAATGACGCACATCAAAGTTACTAAGCAGTTCCCATAGAAACGAAGTGACGTCATTGAAGAAACCAGTGAACCACAAACTCACGTTTCACTATTCCTCTGATTTCAGGCAGCTGCGAATGTCTAGCCCTTTTCTCAAACGGCGAAATTTATCTCTCCAGAGACGAAAGAACACTATAAAAGTTGATGGAAATGATGGCATGTTTGAAAAAGATTGTGAAACAGAAGAAGTCGATCACGACCTACCTGCCACTCAACGATTTGTAAGCCCAAAGACGTTAGCCACTTACCATCCTGATGAATCATGCCTGGATGATGTTTTGTTGTTCGATAGTTCCTCTGATCTTTCGTTGTTTTATTGATTTTGGTTATTTACATTGTTGTTGATTGTTTGTATCAGGTGATTTAGCTTCAATGACGGTATGAGTTTGGTTACTGTGTGTATGTATGTTTCTAAAAAATTGCTACTTGTGTTCATTGTAAAATTGATTTCAAGAAATGAATGTTTGATAATTTTTTGATTGAAAAATTGTAGCACGTTTGTGGGCGCCGGGCGAGTTGTAGCACACTTGTGGGTGGATTATAAACCGCTTGTGGGTGTAGGCATTTCTAGTAAATTTACATCCCGCGCGGTGTCTTTGATGTGCGTCATTACTATGACACAAATATTATATGTATTATACATATAATAATAATAATAATAATAATTATATATATATGTTGTACATTATACTTGCAATCATCATACTTCTCCTCAATGATTTCACTACAGTTATATGTGATATTCCTTTCAAGACAACAGAGCCTTTGACAATCATCATAGTAGCATTACTGACTACAATTTTATTTATAAGTATTTCTGTTAATGGAGTATTTGTATGTAAATTACGAAAGAAGTGTTACTATGACCGATCAATTTTAAGATCATCACAAGCTGGTGACAAAAGTGGTGCAATTACTTATAGCTCTCCAAGAACGTCTTCTGAGAATTCTCTTGATAATGTCAGTAGAGTTAGTATGGATTCTATAATTGGGAACAATAATTAATTATATGGATGTAAAAGATGAGAAGGAAAGACACAATAAGCAGGATGGAAAACACAAGCCTTAAAAATTACTAATAATAAATTATAACTTTAAATTATGTGTAGCTACAATTTAAATATCGTGTCACAATCTTGTTTACAAAAACACAATTTTGTTTATATTAATTTACAAATTGCATATTTTATGTATGCTTATTAAAATATTAACACAATGTAATAATTTTATGTGTCAACAGTCTTCTATTGCGTCACATCTATTTTCAACTTCCACTGCAAATCACCAATATAGCTTACAGTAAAATAGAATGTATCATACTACTTATGTAAACACAAATTAATATAATTATAATTACAGAACATACACATGATATTATGCATGCATGCATACATACATACGTAGATACATAAATACATACATGCCTGTTCATACATATGTACATACATACTTGCATACATACATACGTATGTAAATATATATATACAAATATACAATCATGCATACATACTGTTACATAATACATACACATACATACGTACATATGTGTATGTATGCGTATGTTGTATGTATGTATGTGTGTATGTATGTACATACATACACATGTAAACACATTAATAATTATTATTAACACAAATATACAAACATACATACTGTTACATAATACATACACATACATACATATATGTGTATATATATTTATGTATATATGCTTGTATATATGTATGTATGTTTGTATAATGTGTATGTGTGCAAGCACAATATTGAGAGAATTCTAAAAAAGCTAATCATATTGTGCAATGTTACTAGCTTACTTTGTATCTAGAATTAAACAGTACAAAATACCCATGTGTTATAAATTGCTGTACTAAAGCACTAAAAAATGTTTAATTTCCTAAACAAACATGAAAATGCACTTATCTTATTTTTGATCTAACCATTTATTGGCTTCAGTGACACTAGATATACAAAAAGTATAGTTAAAGAAGACGGGTTTTGTTATCGATCTAATACAATAATTATTATATCATTCTGTTGTGATCACAGCAGTCATTGTGATGGCTAATACTAGATTAGTGATTGTTGGAATGCTATCTTTCTTGGCCACTCTAGATGTATCATTTTGTGATCTTTGTGGTAAGACAGAAATAAATAGTAAAATTACCCACCTTTTAATGATATTTTTATTTTTGTTAATGAATATGTTTATTGCTTAATAGTTTTCACTGCTTTACACATTTCTCTTTGAAAACTCTTAAATAGCTATCACATGACAATGTCTACATGAGTTGACTTCATTTTCTTCAGATATTATGCATCATCCAAAGACAACAGTAGCTTTAATAGGAGATAATGTGACATTTGTGTGTGCTGTTGAGGAGGTTGATGGTTCTACTGTTGTGTTTAATGACTCATTTGTGCTCAGCAATATTAATAGAACAGAATATGGAGAGAGGGGAATATATTGGGAGAGTACTGGTGGCCCTATTAAAACATTTTATGTGTATATATTAGCAAATGAAGTTAACAATGGAACATCTCTGTCGTGTGGATCAGGAGCTTGTCAAACTGACAAAGCATTTTTGATAGTTGTTAATGGTAATTTAACTATGATTATTGTGCATAACTTAAAAATGCACTTGCAAAACCTAAATTTGAGCAATAATTACTCAATAACGCATTACAAGTAATTATGCACATTATTGATGTAATTAATAAAAGGCACATATGTAAATAATAATGTATACAATTATTCATACTTAATAATTGTATACATAAGTATGCACACATTTATACATGTATATTTTATATACAAGCGCAAATTACCTCTCTTTAGCTCCTCCCACTTCTCCTGATCCTCCTATCGTCACAATTATCAATTTGACAACACTTAACATATCATGGAGTCCTCCCTGGACACACCCAGTTAACAATTACACACTATTTATCACTAATAACAACACTGGTATCACTATGAACTATAGAACAGTTAATACACAATATATATTATATGATGAAGATAATAGTGAGTGTAATGTATTGGAGTTTACAGTGTCAGCAAATACTGATGTTGGAAATAGTCACAGTGAAAAAACTATTAAAGGATTTCCAAAATGTGAGTTCAATATTACAATTTGTTGATTGTTAATTATAATACTTTTTTACTCATAGCATTAAATGATATTAAACAGGCAACAGCAAATAATAATTATAAATTTAACAATGGAAGTAATGGAGAATTGAAGTCAATCACTGTAAACATAGGGGTATGTTTTATGATCATGATATTATAATAATTATTAATACTATTGCAATAATAGTATCCTCCAGTGTGTGAATATGAGATTCTACAGTTTGAATTTGAATTAATTAATGAGAACACTAGCAACAACATAGTGATCCTAACACAAGATATATTTAACGTCACTATCAATATTGAGGATTGGTTTATTAATTCTGGTGACATTTTGACAATGAGAGTGAATATTACAAATGAAGCAAACGAAGAGATTTCTATCATTCTGTTTAGCGGTTTTATGATTAGTAAGTATGTATTGTGTATTAATATTGTATAACTCATGAAATTCTACACACAATCTATGCAAGAAAGATACTATAACATGATTATCTGATGATATTTCACTTAGATTAGTCAGAATTATTATACTTCTGTTAATCATACAGTTTTAATAATGAAGTAGCACAATGCAAACCTGTTTCTAGATTATGCTAAACTGGACACTGTTCACTCTTGAAACATATTATACAATGTTGTGTGAATAATACCAATAGCTGCAACTGTGGTTTTAAAGATGCCATTTTAGTCATAATTCAAACATTCAGTTTTATGTATGTATGCGTACATACATGCATACATACATACATATATACATACAGATATATGTATGTATGTATGTATGTATGTATGTATTAATTTTATTTATGTATGTATGTTTGTATGTATTAATTTTATGTATGTATGCACATTGCACACATGTATGTATGTATGTATGTATGTATGTATGTATGTATATAAGTATTAATGTATTTATTATTGTATTGATACAATTATTATGGCTAGTAATATTTATATGCTACAAAAGAAGCTTTACTCCAAAGATAATTATATTGATAATTTCATCCACAAATGTAATAGCTCCATTTATAAATAATTTTTTTAGCAAATTTCTCAAGTCCTGCTACAGAACCTAGTGAAACAATTTTCACAATAACCATAATCATCATCATTGCAGCTGGTGGGGGACTCCTGGTAATTGTGATAATAGTAATTACAGCTTCTATTATATGCTGTACTGTTTTGAAGAAGAGATGTAAGAAGGGTAAAAACTTATTTGTTAATAACAGTATGTAAATTACTCTGTCAAATTATTTTGGGTGAGTATTATGCTCATTGTATCTAAATTATTCATACTGTAAACTGATAAACCAGTGAGGAAAATTCCCGAAATATCTTGATAACTCACATCAAACTATTCTTTTACGATTGAATCAAATAAACATGCTCTTTATTTGTTTACATAAGTGTCAACAACTGTAGTTTATTATATATAACTTATGGTATTATTGTCCACAGTTAAACAATTAGTTATGCTATTAAATACTACTACAAAAAGTTATATAACTACTCATAGGAAGCCAAAGTCATGTAGTAGCCATATTTGATGCATTACATATATACCTTCATTGTTAAACCTAGATCCACAATGAAATAGAAATTTTTTGGTATAAAAATTATAATAATAATTATTATTATAGTATTATGAAAAAATTAATTCACATAATTTATTATAATAATGATTATGTATAATTATATAAAATATAACTAGTTTGCAACTGTATTAACCACATTTAGCTACTTACTTGTATTTAATCCATATTAGCCTTTAAGTCCATTTTAATACATTCTTCGTATCATAATTATTGCAATTATATCTACAGTTAGATCTATTGGTTCCACACCAAATGATTTCTCACTACCACCAATGGTGATTAATGAACATTATGCCAACACACAGAATGCTGCTTATGATTTCATTCCAAACAGAAACCATACAGCAGTGAAACAACAATTACCACACCCCGTATCTCTCTCTGTACCCAGAAATGATCCGCCTCTTCTTCCACCACCTCGACCATCCTATATTCCTTTTTATTCTCAGACATTTAACAAAATAGAAACCAATCCACCAGTGCAAAGTGTACAAGAAGAAGAATATGTGGAAATGTCTTCTCAATCTCCTGCTTACAATCAGAGCACCCCTTAATCACCTACAGATACATACATACAAAGCCACTGCTACTGCATAATTTAATCGATAGTATTCAAATATGCAAGAGATTCAATTTAAATGGCTATAACCATTTGAAGTGGATATTAAGTTTTCTAACTGTATTGTACATATCAAACTCTTTATTGTTACTTTATCTTCCTCCTCCCTCCCTCTCACTGATTATTAATTGGATAATTTACATATACATGACTGTCCCAAATAACTATTCATATATACCACTTTAACATGTTATCGAACATTTCAACGTCAAATAAATTTCCTACTTTCTTAATAATCAAAATGCTGCATTCATTTTGTGTTCATGTTAATTGGAGCAAGTTATATTAAATAAAGTTGAGTTAATTCCATTTAAAAGCAAGAATGTCTTGAGATGCAAAACTATAATTTATATAGTATATATATGTGTACATGACTACAATACATTACAAATAATCACATTCTATATTGTTGCATTTTCATACTGTATACATTGTATGCATTTGTACATGTATAAACTTAACATTCATAATTATGTTGTATGCATGTGTTTATACCTCGGTTAATACACTTCTTATACTTCATAATTATATACAGTATATATATACAATATGTACTGTGTGTCTGTTGCTAGATAGTACATCAAAGTATTTATACCAAGTTTATATTTGAGGCACAATTTGATATGCAATGCCCATATACCATGCTTCAAGGCTTTATTTTTATACGCCCCAGGGTTTCATTTGCACCTCCCTTGCTAGAGTCTTGCCCCCATTGGAATTTGTTTGTCAATATGTACAGCTCAACCCTCCCCCCCCTCCTTGAAAAACGTTCTAAATGAAAGCCTGATCCTACTCATTCATTTTTACAGTTTGAATTCTGAATTCTGAATTCAAGTGTTTACTGTAGATATTTTAAGTGGAGTACATGTTTGTTGTTCGACTGCCTCCTACCATGCACTTGTAAAATACTTACCATTGTTTTATAAAGTGTTTGACATGGTATAAATCAGAAACCAGTAAGCGAGAGGTAGTTTATTGAGTTATACTGTCATTTAGAATTTAATCTCAGGACATGTCTGACCAAATCCATAACCTACCTCAATCAGAGAGATACCCTAATGACTTAGTACAGTACGCGTTAGCTTTGAAAGAATGTACTTTCCTAATTAATAGTAATTATTATTTTAAACCTTCTACTTGTGTTTATATAATTATGTGTGAATGATGCTATATTGTCTGTTTTAATCTGTGCATGATTATACTACATAGTAATTTTGAAAATTTAATGTCACCTCCGTATCATTTCATAAACATATAATGGTATTGCATGATTCTAATTTGCGAGTATATAATAATTATTGTTCCATTGTGAAAACTCAAAAATGTTCAAAGAGTACCAGAATCATTCTCTTCAAAGTAACTGCAGCCTTTCTACAACAGGTCATTCTCACTACTAAACGTTTAAACCAGAAATGACATGCTAAACACAATGATGATTAATAACTGCCAAATGGAGTTCTCAATTGTGTATTAGTTACTTTCTATTAAACACATATTAGGGAGGTCATATAATTATAACTGTATATTATGTCCATGTCTATACAGGTGTTAACAAAAATTATCTCTTCACCTGACTCTTACAGTAAAGTGCAGTAGAGTACAAAGTATACACAATGGTACTCTAATGTACTATATATAATACTGTACTATCTATGTGTAGTACTATACTATCTCATGTATACAGTAGTGTACTGTTTGTCATGACTGGTTTGACATGTTTGTGCAGTAGTATTTTTTGACATTCCATACTGTCACAATGAGAACTTAATTTAAATGAAATGAATTCAGTGAGTGATGGTGAGATGATACTGAATTCATAAATATTTAAAATCCTGTTACTTTGTTTCTTTCTGTTTGAAGAACATTAGTTCACTAAATTGACATCTATAAATGTGTAAGATATGCATGGCTGCATTTAAACCTGTAGGAATTCTGGCAATGTACCCTACCTTATGACATCCATTAGTATCCATCAGTGCTGATCCAATTATATCCAATAGTGAGTATTATATTTAAATATTTTATACTGCAAAAATAATTTATTCATTTGTAATTACATACATATGAATTTTAGTTGTCATGGTATTGCGTCAACAGCATGACCATTAGGAGAAAATGAAATTGTGTCCTCAGATTAACACTGTATATATATATATATTTAGATTACTTATTGCATATAATTATGCTTATAATATAATAACAAAATAATCTGTATAGTGCTAATGTGATGTAATATTTCTCTTACCACAAAATATTTGTTTTGCTTGGTTCTTCCAATAATTATTTTCAAGTGTATATGTAGTAATTATATAAACATATTTACTACACTCCCTAATTTGTACTACATTGAGTAGATACACCTCTTGACCATTGTTTATATAATTACTACATGTTCACTCAAAATAATTATTGGATATACACCATAGGGCCTTCTACATAATATGTAGATATGACCCAAGGCCATATGATGTATATCCACATAAACCTCTGACCTCAGCAGATACATAGTACTTTTTGATGAGGTGTATACATGCAAAGTATACACCTAAATGTTTAATCAGTATGATTTTAATGTTATCGTAATCAATTAATTTTTTATAAGAAAAACATCAAACAGAATTAATTGATTTATTGTCAATTGAAGTGTTGTGGTATTGCTTCTTTTTTAATTGTCTTTAAGAAAGGTGTAAATTCTTCTCTATCAGCTGTATAAAGAATTGTGTATGTAGCAGAATGTCAAAATATAATTTACTGTATAAGTGAAATAGTTACCATATAACTCATTCATCTTAATTTACTATATACAATGCTACCATGGTGATAATTTGATGTGAGTAGGGTTAGAACATATTTGAGTAAGTCTGTGGTATTCAATATTATCTATTGATATATATATAAGACAACTTACAGCTTTCCTATGAAAATGAGCATGTTCAACATAAATATAGTAAAAGGTGTAATAATTATATTATATATACTGAGTTACATACTGTTATAGTATACTGACATTTGTGAAATGTATTATATGTTTTATAAATTTATGTAATGTGATGTACGTGTACATATTGAATGTGTCAGGAAAAGTTATATATACTAATGACAAGCATCTTTAAAAGAATGGAAAACTCTGTATAGGTGTGTGAAGTTAATAAATTTGAAATCTCTGCGAATAGAGTGAGGTGATGATGGCAAACTTACTTAGTGTCGACTTGATTTCAGTTATCTCTACAAGAACTCTCTGATCCTGATATAATTTGGGTCATTGCAGATCTATGTTCAGATGTATTCACAGAAGCTTGTCCTTTGATTGTAAGTACTTTGATTTCATTCTCCATGTCTTTGATTTTCTGAGAAAAGTAAGTGAAATTATTTTTAAGTGAGTTTATTTATTATTGTAAAATCGATTAATGTATAGTTGTTTGGATAACCTTATAATTATATGTGACTGTGCATGTGAAAATTAGTGCTATAGTCTTATTTCATTTTTAATTTTTTCGAAAGTGGCTTGTTGAATTGATAATATTTCAGTCGTCTCATAGGTAACTTCTTGTCCTAGATAGATACCAAATTTTGTTAAATTCTTGCACTAGTCGGCTGAGAAAAGAGCAGTTGAATATAAGCATGTGGTAAAACTTGAAATTCAAAAAAGACTGCATGACTTTCGCTTTGCATGTACAGTCATATATATATATATATATATATATATATATATATATATATTACAATTATTACTGCAATAGAATTAATACCAAGGGAAGAACTATAATTATTTTCTTACCTCTCCTTGTTTAACTTTCAAGCAGATTATGCAGGTACATAACACAATACTGATGATCATTACTATGATTAATATAGGGACTATCACCAAAGAAGGGATACCAACTGTATTCAGAATGTTATCTTGAATAGTTCTGTCATCTGTAACAAGAAACAACATGCATACTAGTCAAACATGTGCCCATTTGAACAACTTCAGTGTATAATTATGTACCAAACGTTTCATGATAACTCACTGGTAAGCTCAGGTGTTTGTTGTAACTCTCTTGTTGTAACAGAAATAGAAGTAGTTATTGTTTTAATTGATGCAATCGAACTTGTGTCCGACAAAGAGCGTGATTGTACCAGCGATGATGTTACCATTATTGATGATGACAAGGAAGAGAAAGATGGTGAAGATGTTCTGATGGATGTTGTCTCAATCAAACTGGCCATTGATGTCTCAGACAAATGGAATGATGGCATCAATATTGATGATGGCAATGAAGAAGGAAATGGCAAAAAGGTTTCAATTGATGTTATAACTGCCGTAGAAGTTGCAGACGAATGAAATGATGTAAAAGATGATGTTACTGACAATGGTAAGAATGAAGAAGAGGATGAAGATAGAGACATTACTTGAGGGTTGGGTTCTGAAATGAAATGTAATGATGTAGACTATCATCAGAGAGAATGTGTTAATAGTGGTGAATTATTCTAATATACCTCAGAGAATTCAAATTGAATTAACTTTGGAAAATAATTGATGTTGTTATAGCTCTATATATATATAATCTCATGTGACTGACCATGCTCATAATCAGTGAATATATACATACTGATTATGCAGGCTGCTAGTATAATTATAAAAAGTTATAATTAATTATATTATCATGTCCACTTGAAAAATATCAGGTTTATAATCACACTTGAGGTATGATATAGTATATACCCAACACTTACAGCATATAACTTACATACCTCGTATTGAAACAATTACTACTTCTCTCTCAATGGATGAAAAACACATGAGAACTGTAGTTTCAGTAATTGTGAATGTTCTATTCAAAAACACATACAATCCATTCGATTTATTTCCTGGAGAAATATACGTAGTATCCTTTGGATTACATTCATGATCATTATCAACACAGTTGACTGGATAGGTATAGAGTGTGTTTATCCAAGTGTCCATTTCATGGGTTTGCCATTTCGGTGTATAAACAGAACAATAGCAAGCTAGTGATATATTTGTAGGGTTTTCTTGTAGTTGCAGAAAGTAAATGTTATCTTTCTTCAATGTCTCCTGAGGGATGCCTTTAATAAAACCTGAATGAGAAACATGATTGTGTAGTTGCAGTTGAGTACAAATAATTGTAAACACTTACACTCATCTTGTGAATAGCAAAACTGTAGCAGTAACAGAAAAGCTGCCATAAAGCAGCAGTATGACATCTCGACTATTTCGTAGCTATTGCGTTACAAATTAAATACTCTACATGTAATTCTCCAGGCTATATACGCGACAATAACGAAAGGCGGGGTCACCTGAGCATTACATACTATTATATAATAATTATTTATAATTTTCAGTTCATGATAATCGCCACCTCATGTGTGCATCTTACAAATTCATAAGTAAAGAATATATGTTAATTTCACACAGCAAAAAAAAAGGGGGCTAATTCAACATTAATTTTTAAAAATCCCACTGTCAAATTATGGTAACTTCTGGCAATATTCAAGAAGTTGGCACTTAAAGGATTTACATGCATAGTTTGTTACTTAAAATCCTATAGTCATTTCACTACCAAAAACATCTTGTATGTCATGTATGCGTCTATAACTTCATTTTCAGGCATTTATATTTTGAAATAATCAATTAAGTTTAACAGTGATGTTCTGCATGCACATACGTTGCATATAACTAACTATATTGATTATGTTAAGTGGTTAATACTATATCATATACTATTTTGAAATTACTCTGTAATTATTTCAAGTATGATAATTATACATGAACTACAATGGTACAACTGCTTCTACAGAATTTGTGGGAATGAAAAGCAACCCACACTATTTGTTTGAATAGCTACAATCAGTTTCTAAAAAATTAAAATTATTGTTAAGCATCACTAGAAATCGCTGATGCAGACAGTGAATATAAATGTGTGGCGATAAATTTTTTAGGTATAAATTATTATTAATTTTATGTGACACCATTATAATTTCCAGTACGGAATGAGCAAAAATGCTTCATAGTATTTTGAATTGATGGATATCACCAATACTGGAGAAGAAAAATTAAGTACTCAGCATTCTTTTGTCAAACTCGAGGTGAACATGCTGTCTACAGCATGTGGTACCAAGTGTGCTCTATATGGAAAAAAAATAGCACTGTCAGTACCTTAAGCATCATATTGCTATAATTAATGTTATAACTAGTGTTTGATGAAGAGTGGACCATAAGTATACAGAGTGATTAGTATAACTCATATTCTTTGTATATATTATTATATACAGGTTTTGCTGTGATTGATATAATAATCATATGTTCACCATGGTTTGTGATATATGCACTGTGGCACTGTGGTACTGTTAGTGTAGCCCAAAAGCAAAATCTGGCTAATAATCAATCACTTGGCCAAGTAGTGGTACAGCACTTGGGTAATGATATAACATATTCTCATATTATATATAAACTATGTTATAATTTTTTATATTTAACACTATAATTATATATATGTGTGTGTGTGTGTGTTATATGCAAGACAGCTGCAGGAATTCATTATGTAAGCTGTGAAAAATTGTCAGTATATCTATGTGCATATAACTCCCATGCTTGGTTGCCTATCACCTGTGCACCATGGCGTGTTTATGCCATGGTACATAGGCAATTACCATAGTAACTCTTGAAGAAACACGGGAGTTTTAAATACCTGTATGTTATGTGCATATAACTCAAAGGTTACTATGGTAATTGCCTATGCACCATGGCCTAAACATAATTATATATTTTATGTATATTATATAAAAATATATATATAATATATATATATATAATATATATAATAGCCATACATAATTATATATAATATACATAATAATAATATAATTATGTTTATGTCATGCATATGGTGCAAAGGTGATTATCATAGTAATCTTTGATGAACCATGGCACATAACACAGCTGTGCTCAATTGCTTTACGGTTTACATAAATAATTCCTTTCTTATTTCCCTGTTTGAAGTAGTACACTGCCCTTGGAAAATATTCTATGAGACCATAACCTATAAGCGAGATATCCTATACATACATATAATTTAGTATAATAATTATATTTTATATATTTAATTATATATATATTATATATATAATGTATGAATTACATATTATACTAAGATAGAATAATGCTATACAAATATATATTGTAATGATGTTGTGACTTAAAGCTGTCGTAAAGGTCACTAGTGTTCACCTTGTCCTCAGGAAAATAATCATAACTTTAGTTTGGAATGAATAACACTATTTTTATTTGCATTGTTTTCATAACTATAATTATCCTTCCAGTTCTTCAATCCATTGAGTTACAGCATAATCAAGTATTAACATTATGACATTAAACTGTATACTACATTACATATAAAGTCATCATATCATAATTTTGAGGTCATCGTGAATGTGAACAGACTTCAGTTTACACATGTTTTTGGAAGTGTTTTCATGAAACATGCATGATATAATCTGGAAAACATGCATATGGTTGTAGGTTTTCAACTATAACATAGTTTGTCGATGAGTAGAAATACATTAGCATAGGAATGCAAGTGAAATATGAGATATTGTAGGGAGGATAACAAAGTAGGTCTTCAAATAACTGGTGTGCAGTTTCTATGGTAATCAGGAGATACACAATATGGTTTCTAGTTTATATGCAGCCAGTGTGATGTAATAGTATCCTACTAACATGATATGAATAGTGTGATATACATACAATTAGTATATATAAGTTTTCATGTACGCCATTCACCTCAGAAAATGTTTCATAGATTTAGTTTGGAATGAACAACAGTCTTTACTGGAGAGTGGCTATTTTCCTACATTTATCCTTTATTGTGTTTGTGAAATTGAATCCATTATTGAATTACAGTATATATAACCTGTATTAAACTGATGACATCATTGTATTACACATGAAGCCATTACATACTAATTTTGAGGTTAACATTAATGTGAACAGAATTTGCATTATAATGCAATCAAATCGCTAATGAACTACTTATTTAAGAATGTTTTGTTTGTGTGCATTCACATGTTGATAATTGTTCAGTTCCATCTTTTAGCATTTTACTGCCTATACAATATACATAGAGAAGACGAAGAAATTGTTATGTTGATAATTATAATAGTAATATGGTATAATTTTAGTAAACAGAAGCCTACAATAAAATGTAGCTGTTATTCATATAGTATACTGTGAAATACAGCATTGTACATGTATATTTTTAATGTGCACATGGATCTAAGTAATTTACTTAAATACTAATAATTGATCGTGACAAACAATACACTATACTGTAGTACAGCACAGATAGTATTGCACTATATATACTACACTAGAGTACAATGGTGTATGCTTTGTACTCTAGTGTACATATAGTTCATTACAGTATATTAAATAGTGATGTGAATTTTTGAAATAGAGATGATGTTAATATACATGCTGACATGACACAATTTATGTAGACAAGACTAATACCTTTAGTAGGTTCTTAGGGCACTTACACGTACATAATCATAAGTATTTCAAATGATTTCACTGTACTGTGTGATGATAAAAATGACTATATACTGTACATTAATTCATCTAGATAGAAGTATTATACATTGATTAAAATACCTAATGTGTTGTTTGCGTAACTAATTTAAGTCTAGCACATAAGTTTGTTTCTTTGATCTCATAATATATAGCTGCTACACATAATAATTGCCTATATACATAAACATAAAAGAGAGATATATACAAAAATGAAATAATTATAATCATAATTGAAATTTTTAATATAATCTGCTAATCGTTAATATGATATTATTGACCACTAGCTGCTGTTCAGGTTTTGAGAATGAAATAAATTACGTCAATAATTATTATTTTTCTAAAAACCATGGTGGTGAATTCACACAAGATTTCCAGCTGTAAATTTATTAAATATCACTTTGTTTACAAGTATTAATACAACTAAGTACAAATTTATAGTGGTAATATTGGTAGCGTGAGTCTGACTGATATGATGTATATTTATGTATTGTAACACAAAAATGGTTATGAATATTTTGAATTGTTACACATCACAAACATCTTGATTTTCAGAGTTTGTTTATTACTACATGTACAACCTTTTCTCTAATAAATAGATATGTATAGGGCTAGTTGGCGGCAGTTATGGGCATATAACACCCGCAAGATAATTGGTCAAGGGCGTAGCCCGAGACAATTATCTCAAGGGTGTTATATGCCCTCCAATTTGGGTATTTTATACCATGGTAACACAAAAGTATGCAATTAAATCACATCTGATATCACTGTTGTCAAGTAGAAACCATAGTACTATCCCAGTTAGCGTTTATTGTAAAAACTGTGAAAATACAATTAGATGATTTAGTGGCTCGACACTAAATCTCCCTGTCTACAGGCATGTTATGGGCATATATCTCCCACGGTACATCAAAGGTTACCATGGCAATCGCCCACACATCGTGGTATAAAAAATGAAATACACAAGCTAGTTTGTGTTGCATAAAATTTTGAGTAAATTTATTACATGTGTATGTAGTTTGATGACAGATGTTATAATTCTCTAAATTGAAGTCTATGAATATATCAGCTAGGAAATGTTTTTTATTATTCTTTCAGTACCTTAAGCATCATATTAATGTTATAGCTAGTGTTTGATGAAGAGTGGACCATAAGTATACGGAGTGATTAGTATAACCCATATTCTTTGTATTATACAAAGGTTTTACTGTGATGATATAATAATCATATGTTCACCATGGTTTGTGATATATGCACTCTGGCACTGTGGTATACCAGCCAGATGTTGCTTTTGAGAACAGTATACTGTTAGTGTAGCCCAAAAGCAACATCTGGCTAATAATCAATCACTTAGCCCAGTAGTGATACAGCATTTGGGGAATGACAGACTCATATTCTCATATTATATATAAACTATGTACATAATTATAAACATAATTTTTTATATTTAAAAACTAGCTGCAGGAATTCATTATGTAAACTGTGAAAAATGTTTATGCCATGGTATATACATAGGTGATTAATTACCATAGTAACTTTTGATGAAACATACCCGTACGTTATCTGCATATAACTCCCATGGTTCTTCAAAGGTTACTATGGTAATTGTCTATGCATTATGGTCTAAACATAATTATATATACAATGTATTATATAATACATAGTATATTATGTATATTATATATATATAATATATATATATATATTATAGCTATAATAAATTATGTATAATTATATAATTATAATATATGTAATAATAATATAATTATGTTTATGTCATGGTGCATAGGTGATTACCATAGTAATCTTTGATGAACCATGGGAGTTATATGCACATAACACAGTTTACATAAATAATTCATTTCTTATCTCCCTGTTAGAAGTAGTACACTGCCCTTGGAAAATGTTCTATAATACCATAACCTGCATCTGTAAGCGAGATATCCTATACATACATAACATTTAGGATAATTATATTATATATATATATATATATATATATATATATATATATATAATTATATGTATATTATACATATAATGTTACATATAATTATATATAATTATATATGAACATCATATATTATACTAAGTTTATATAAAATTATGTTATACAAGTATATATTGTAATGATATTGTGACTTAAAGCTGTCGTAAAGGTCACTAGTGTTCACCTTGTCCTCAGAAAAATAATCATAACTTAGTTAACACTATTTTTACTTGCATTGTTTTCATAATTATAATTACCTCCAGTTCTTCAATCCATTACTCATTACTGAGTTACAGCATAATCAAGTATTAACATTATGACATTAAACTGTATATTACATTACATATAAAGTCATCATAATATCATAATTTTGAGGTCATCACGCATGTGAACAGACTTCAGTTTACACATGTTTTTGGAAGTGTTTTCATGAAACATGCATGATATAATCTGGAACACATGTGGTTGTAGGTTTTCAACTATAACATAGTTTGTCGATGAGTAGAAATACATTAGCATAGTGAAATATGAGATATTGTAGGGAGGATAACAAAGTAGGTCTTCAAATAATTGGTGTGCAGTTTCTACCCTGGTACATAATATGGTTTCTAGTTTATATACAGCCAGTGTGATGTAATAGTATGCTACTAACATGATATGAATAGTGTGATATACATACAATTAGTATATATAAGTTTTCATGTACGCCGTTCACCTCAGAAAATGTTTCATAGATTTAGTTTGGAATGAACAACAGTCTTTACTGGACAGTAGCTATTTTCCTACATTTATCCTTTATTGTGTTTGTGAATTGAATCCATTGCTTCATTATTGAATTACAGTATATATAACCTGTATTAAACTGATGACATCATTGTATTACACATGAAGCCATTACATACTAATTTTGAGGTTAACATTAATATGAACAGACTTTGCGTTATAATGCAATCAAATCGCTAATGAACTACTTATTTAAGAATGTTTTGTTTGTGTGCATTCACATGTTCAGTTCCATCTTTTAGCATATTACTGCCTATACAATATACATAGAGAAGATGAAGAAATTGTTATGTTGATAATTATAAAAGTAATATGGTATAATTTTAGTAAACAGAAGCCTACAATAAATGTAGCTGTTATTCATATAGTATACTGTGAAATACAGCATTGTACATGTATATTTTTTAAATGTGCACATGGATCTAAGTAATTTACTTAATTACTAATAATTGATCATGACAAACAATACACTATACTATAGTACAGCACAGATAGTATTGCACTATATATACTACACTAGAGTACAATGGTGTATGCTTTGTACTCTAGTGTACATATAGTTCATTACAGTATATTAATTAGTGATGTGAATTTTTGAAATAGAGATGATGTTAATGTACACCTGTGAATATACATGCTGACATGACACAATTTATGTAGACAAGACTAATACTTTAGTAGGTTCTTAGGGCACTTACACGTACATATTCATAAGTATTTCAAATGATCTCACTGTACTGTGTGATGATAAAAATGACTACATACTGTACATTAATTCATCTAGATAGAAGTATTATACATCGATTAAAATACCTAATGTGTTGTTTGCGTAACTAATTTAAGTCTAGCACATAAGTTTGTTTCTTTGATCTCATAATATATAGCTGCTACACATAATAATTGCCTATATACATAAACATAAAAGAGAGATATATACAAAAATGAAATAATTATAATCATAATTGAAATTTTTAATATAATCTGCTAATCGTTAATATGATATTATTGACCACTAGCTGCTGTTCAGGTTTTGAGAATGAAATAAATTACGTCAATAATTATTATTTTTCTAAAAACCATGGTGGTGAATTCACACAAGATTTCCAGCTGTAAATTTATTAAATATCACTTTGTTTACAAGTATTAATACAACTAAGTACAAATTTATAGTGGTAATATTGGTAGCGTGAATCTGACTAATGCATGATATGATGTATATTTATGTATTGTAACACAAAAATGGTTATGAATATTTTGAATTGTTACACATCACAAACATCTTGATTGTCAGAGTTTGTTTATTACTACAACCTTTTCTCTAATAAATAGATATGTATAGGACTAGTTGGAGGCAGTTATGGGCATATAACACCCGCAAGATAATTGGTCAAAGGCGTAGCCCGAGACAATTATCTCAAGGGTGTTATATGCCCTCTAATTTGGGTATTTTATACCATGGTAACACAAAAGTATGCAATTAAATCACATCTGATATCACTGTTGTCAAGTAGAAACCATAGTACTATCCCAATTAGCGTTTATTGTAAAAACTGTCAATTAGATGATTTAGTGGCTCGACACTAAATCTCCCTGTCTACAGGCATGTTATGGGCATATATCTCCCACGGTACATCAAAGGTTACCATGGCGATCGCCCACTCATCGTGGTATAAAAACTGAAATACACAAGCTAGTTTGTGTTGCATAAAATTTTGAGTAAATTTATTACATGCGTATGTAGTTTGATGACAGATGTTCTATTTCTAGAGTGCCATAATTCTCTAAATTGAAGTCTATGAATATACCAGCTAGGAAATGTTTTTTATTATTCTTTCAGTACCTTAAGCATCATATTACTATAATTAATGTTATAGCTAGTGTTTGATGAAGAGTGGACCATAAGTATGCGGAGTGATTAGTATAACCCATATTCTTTGTATTATACAAAGGTTTTACTGTGATGATATAATAATCATATGTTCACCATGGTTTGTGATATTTGCACTGTGGCACTGTGGTATACCAGCCAGATGTTGCTTTTGAGAACAGTATACTGTTAGTGTAGCCCAAAAGCAACATCTGGCTAATAATCAATCACTTAGCCCAGTAGTGATACAGCATTTGGGGAATGACAGAACATATTCTCATATTATATATAAACTATGTACATAATTATAAACATAATTTTTTATATTTAAAAACTAGCTGCAGGAATTTATTATGTAAACTGTGAAAAATGTTTATGCCATGGTACATAGGTAATTAATTACCATAGTAACTTTTGATGAAACATACCCGTATGTTATATGCACATAACACAGCTGTGCTCAATTGCTTTACAGTTTACATAAATAATTCCTTTCTCATTTCCCTGTTTGAAGTAGTACACTGCCCTTGGAAAATATTCTATAAGACCATAACCTACCTCTATAAGCGAGAAAAATAATCATAACTTTAGTTTGGAATGAATAACACTATTTTTACTTGCATTGTTTTCATAATTATAATTACCCTTCCAGTTCTTCAATCCATTACTCATTATTGAGTTACAGCATAATCAAGTATTAACATTATGACATTAAACTGTATACTACATTACATATAAAGTCATCATATCATAATTTTGAGGTCATCGTGCATGTGAACAGACTTCAGTTTACACATGTTTTTGGAAGTGTTTTCATGAAACATGCATGATATAATTTGGAAAACATGTGGTTGTAGGTTTTCAACTATAACATAGTTTGTCGATGAGTATATAGAAATACATTAGCATAGGAATGCAAGTGAAATATGAGATATTGTAGGGAGGATAACAAAGTAGGTCTTCAAATAATTGGTGTGCAGTTTCTATGGTAATCAGGAGATACATAATATGGTTTCTAGTTTATATGCAGCCAGTGTGATGTAATAGTATGCTACTAGATTATATTACAACAGTGTTTGATCTCAGAGGACACATTTGTATTTCTTTCTATTATACATTTTTTTATCTAGCTGATATATTCATAGACTTCAATTCAGAGACATTACGGCACTCTAGAAATAGAACATCTGTCATCAAACTACATACGCATGTAATAAATTTACTCAAACTTTTATGCAACACAAACTAGCTTGTGTATTTCAGTTCATATCTATTTATTAGAGAAAAGGTTGTAATAATAAATAAACTCTGAAATCAGTGATGTGTATTATGTAACAATTCACAATATTCATAACCATTTTTGTGTTACAATACATAAATATACATCATATCATGCATTAGTCAGGTTCACGCTACCAATATTACCACTATAAATTTGTACTTAGTTGTATTAATACTTGTAAACAAAGTGATATTTAATAAATTTACAGCTGGAAATCATGTGTGAATTCACCACCATGGTTTTTTTGAAAAATAATAATTATTGACCTAATTTATTTCATTCGCAAAACCTGAGTGGTCAATAATATCATATATCTAACGATTAGCAGATTATGTTAAAAAAATTTCCATTATGATTATAATTATTTCATTTTTGTATCTCTCTTTTATGTTTATGTATATAGGCAATTATTATGTGTAGCAGCTATATATTATGAGATCAAAGAAACAAACTTATGTACTAGACTTAAATTAGTTACGCAAACAACACATTATGTATTTTAATTAATGTATAATACTTCTATCTAGATGAATTAATGTACAGTATGTAGTCATTTTTATCATCACACAGTACAGTGAGATCATTTGAAATACTTATGAATATGTACGTGTAAGTGCCCTAAGAACCTACTAAAGGTATTAGTCTTGTCTACATAAATTGTGTCATGTCAGCATGTATATTCACAGGTGTACATTAACATCATCTCTATTTCAAAAATTCACATCACTATTTAATATACTGTAATGAACTATATGTACACTAGAGTACAAAGCATACACCATTGTACTCTAGTGTAGTATATATAGTGCAATACTAACTGTGCTGTACTATAGTATAGTGCATTGTTTGTCATGATCAATTATTAGTAATTAAGTAAATTACTTAGATCCATGTGCACATTTAAAAAATATACATGTACAATGCTGTATTTCACAGTATACTATATGAATAACAGCTACATTTATTGTAGGCTTCTGTTTACTAAAATTATACCATATTACTTTTATAATTATCAACATAACAATTTCTTCATCTTCTCTATTTATATTATATAGGCAGTAATATGCTAAAAGATGGAACTGAACATGTGAATGCACACAAACAAAACATTCTTAAATGAGTAGTTCATTAGCGATTTGATTGCATTATAATGCATTGATAAAGTCTGTTACATTAATGTTAACTGTAATGGCTTCATGTGTAATACAATGATGTTAATACAGGTTATATATACTGTAATTCAATAATGAAGCAATGGATTCAATTTCACAAACACAATAAAGGATAAATGTAGGAAAATAGCTACTGTCCAGTAAAGACTGTTGTTCATTCCAAACTAAATCTATAAAACATTTTCTGAGGTGAACGGCGTACATGAAAACTTATATATACTAATTGTATGTATATCACACTATTCATATCATGTATGTTGATATTATATTTCTCTGACAACAAAATGTTTCCTTTTGCTAGAAATGTCAGTGCTCATTCAGTTACATCCGCTAGTGAGTATAATAATTATACATAATTTTAATTAGTGTTGAGTAAGTGTAATAAATGAGTATCCAAAATGTTGTAGCTTTATACAGTGCAAAAATTATTATAATAACTCTTTAATTAAAATTTAAAAAATTATAATTAAAAATTTAGAATTGGAGTATCTTTGTAAATATGCACCATTAGAATAGTACTTAGTATTTTGATTCAGTACAACATTTTTATAAAAATAAATACATGCGACATAATTATAATAAAAGTGTTTAATAATTATACTGAGATACACACTGTAGTAGTGTTTATACTGGAGTCTCTTTGAATAGAATGAGGCAATGATGACAAACTTTGCTCACTTCTAATTTTATTGACATGATTCCAGTGATATCCCAACAAACTCTCTGATCCTGATATAATTTGGGTCAGTGAGGATCTATTTTCAGATGTATTCACAGAGGACCTTCTTTTGATTGTAAGCATTTTGATTTCATTCCCCATGTCTTTGATTTTCTATGAAAAGGATGTGAAATGTTTTATTTTTTACTTTTTTAAATAAGTGCATAATTATAATGCTTACAGAATCAAGCAGTGTATAATATAGTTGTTGTAATAGCATTGATATGAATGGAAGAACTATATTTCATACCTTTTCATGTTTAACTTTCAAGCAGATTATGCAGGTACATAACACAATACTGATGACCATTACTATGATTAATATAGGGACTATCACCAAAGAAGGGGTACCAACTGTATTCAGAATCTTATCTTGAATATTTCTGTCATCTATAACAAGAAAAAATATGTGTACTATATACTCAATTATGTGTCTAGTTGTACAACTTAAAGTATAATTATGTACCAAACGTTTTCATGATAACTCACTGGTAAGCTCAGGTGTTTGTTGTAACTCTCTTGTTGTCACAAAAATAGAAGTAGTTATGGTATTTGATGTTTTAATTAATGTTAATTTTGAGATTAAACTAGTCTCAGACAAAGAGCGTGAATGTATCAAAGGTCTTGTTAAAGATGATGTTTCTGGTATTGATGATGACAAGGAATAACCAGGTGACGAAGAAGTGTTAATGGATGTATCACTCAAACTGACCATTGATGTCTTAGACAAATGGATTGATGGTATCAAAGTTGATGATGACGACAAGGATGAGAAAGATGATGGCGAAGAAGTTCTGAAGGATGTCTCACTTAAACTACCTTTCGATGTCTTAGACAAATGGATTGATGGTATCAATGATGAAGTTATTGATAATGACAAGGATGAAGAGGAGGATGAAGATAGAGATATTGTGTGAGAGATGGGTTCTGAATAAAAAAAATGTAATTAATGCTGTGGATCATCATCTGATTACATAATTATAATAACAGACATATACATGTATTATGTTTGGCAATGCTCAAGTGAATACATACATACATATAATATAATATATATTATATATAACCAACACTTACAGCTTATAACATACATACCTTGTAATGAAATAATCACTACTTCTCTTTCAACAGATGAAAAACACATGAGGACTGTAGTTTCAGTAATCGTGAATGTTCTATTTAAAAACACATACAATCCATTAGATTTATTTATTGGAGAGATATATGTAATATCCTTTGGATTACATTCATGATCATTATCAACACATTTCACTGGATAGGTATAGAGTGTGTTTATCCAAGTGTCCATTTCAAGAGTTTGCCATTTAGGTGTATAAACAGAACAGTAACAAGCTAGTGATATTTGTGCAGGTTTTTCTTTTAGTTGCGAAAAATAGATATTATCTTTGTTTAACGTGTTTTCAGGGATGCCTTCAATGAAACCTGATGAGGAGATATATATACAATACAGAGAGATTGTGCAGTTGCAATTGAGTACTAATTTTCATATTAAGTGTCAAAATTATTTTTTTTATTGTGAGCACTTACATTCATTTTGTGAGTAGCATAACTGTAACAGCGACAGAAGAGCTGCAATGAAGTAGAATGGCATCTCAACCTTTTGCGTATACTGAAGAAGAGAGGTGGTTTACCAGTATATAATGACACACCTATCGACAATCAGACGGCGGGCTTTTGACTATGCGTTGTATATATACGTAGTCATAATGGGCGTGGCGTGTAAACGAATACGCTCTCGAGCTACAAACCGGCATTTAGATCAGAGAAACAATACAAGAATCTTTAACAAGTCAGCATAATAGGCTGTTGAGTTTCAGACATGAGGAAGTAATCCTTGAAGGAGTACTTCAGTTAGTTCATCAAAGATCTGTGTACTTCTTCAGGCCCCGGCTTCCGAGTACGTATACACGGGTACGTAGGTAGAGACAGTAGTGTCATCACAAATGATTGATACATAGCGCAAAATAGGGATACTTTTTTCTCAATATATATCTTGTTTTTAATTACCTTTGTGTATATTTAGTCAAGAGAAATAAGTAGGGACAAGCACATTATGCTTTTATTACAGCTATGCTCAAATTCCCAGTTTTATTTCAATTATGCTTCCACTTAGGGTACCTTATTATGCTCAAAAGTTTTCAAAAATAAATCCTAAAAATTCTGATAATATTACAATCATTTCATTAAATTGTAACATAGCTAACTGATGCTTGTATATACATGTAGTCTTCAAGTGAATTTAGTTGTTGCTCATTAAAACAATCATTGCATAGTACGGAAAAAGCATGTTCAATTGCAACTATGTGATCCCATGACCTTCACAAAGTTTACATTCCACATCCTATTATGCTGGCATAATGCTTCCTGCTTTGCTGCAAACAATGCCAGCATAATGTGCCTGTCCCTAGAAATCAGTGACTGTTGAACACGGAAGATTTTCTCAGTCATTACAAAAGGTTTTTCCATACACTATATGAAGAGAAACAATCACACCTCTATGCTACAGTTACCTTCAACAACAGCTCATCTCTAAGAATTTCATACCCAAGTCTTCTATATGACTACGTTAATAGCTGTTTCTTTACTTCCATGTATACTGTCATGGTAGGTATCTTTAGTTAAGATAAAACCATATGTGGGCAGGGTATATAGAGATGGTGAACGAGAACACTTCGATTGTAGAAAAGTGGAGGAATCTTATGTCTTCAGTCTTAATTTCTAAAGAACGTGTGGCAACTGACACTTATTAGTTTGATGACTTGGCCTTTTTGTGGGTATAGGCTACCATTCCAAAGGAGTTCTTATTATATAAGTGTAGCTAGTTCGTTTCCTTCCACCTGAGTCCTGTCTTATAGTGTTTGGATTTTCTAGATATTTTTGCAGAAAAGACAATGAGATCAATTCAGAGAATTCTTAAATTCACAAATGTCGAGAGAATGTTTATTTGATAAAGCAAATTTAAATTAATTTTGAGTTCAGAATGAGTAACATCTGACTTGTTATCTAAGTCCTTTGCTATATTATGGGATAATCAATAGTACGTAACTCTAGGACGATTCCACCAAGCCATGCACTAAGTTATCTGTAATATTATATCACTGCTTTAATGAAATATCTCATTGATTGTTTAGTACAGGATGCAAGGATTTAAATTGCAGGATCATCACCGAGTCCGAGGGTCGCAGCCCCAAAGGCAAGGTGATTATAAACCTGATATTGCCCAAGCGGGCATTACTTAAGTATTTTCTGCACTTCAAATGCATTTGGCTGCTGTATCAACATTGTTTACATCCATAAACCATAGTGCATATATGTCACAAACCACAATGTGATGTGGCATTATTATGTCACTATCAAAAATCATGACATCATTATTATTATACATAAGTGATTACCATAGTATGCTTTACAATTTACATGAAAGGATTCCTGTCTCCAGATTTAATTAAGGAAACTTTAATTGTATTCTTTTGACAATGTTTATGATCACCATGGTATCAGGTATTCCCTGAGGATAACAAAGTAGGTCTTCAAATAATTGATATGCAGTCTGTATGATTGACTACATAGCAATTGTACTAACAGTTAAGGAATGTCATAATAATAACTTTCTGAAACATAACTTTCACTTAATGATAAAATTTACATATAAGTTCATAATCATGGTGTTGGACTATGATTTCAAAAACCCCTGCCCCTCAATTATAAGTGTTCAAACAGTACCAGAAGCATCACACACATTCTAGATTTAAAAGTAACTGAAATTGATACCCTAAATACCCCTCCACAAGTATTAGCAAGTCTCTCTAATTCCCTAGTATGCAACACTCGAAATTTTAGTACAGGTTTATTTAACCAAAAATGTTTTATGTGCTAAACATTATAATTGCCAATGTTCTCAATTGTGTATTAAGTTAAGTATTTTTGCTAAATAGAGAGGTCATAAGAGGCTGAAGTCATAACATGCCATTAACTTTTCCATTAACATGATTAATAGAGTACAGTGCTGCACACTTAGTACAGTACTGTACATTAATATATCTAAAATTAATAGTCATAATTATGATTTAAGAAATATGTAATACTATACTGTGTTATGCAACACAGTACAGTACATTTTAAAGTGGGTACACTATTCAGTATAAACACTCAATTAGTATAATTATATATTATCTATTCACAAATTTTCTTCTTGCCAATAGAAGTTGTATCATATCCACAGGTGTACATAATCAAAATCACTATGTAGTATACCTACTTATTACAGGCTTCTGTTTAATAAAAAATACTCATATATATATCATTATGTATTATAATTATCTTAATGACAGCTTTTAGTTTATAATTATTTATATTATATCAATATAACTATCCAATAATGATAATTATTTTATCTTTCTATAATTATGTATATGATAGACCAAAGCAATATGCTAAATGATGGGACTGTTAGCACTATACTATACTGACAATGCATTGTACATAATTGTATATCCTTTTGGTAAAAATATTATTTAATATAACTTAGTATTTTCTTGGAATTACTCTTCAGCAACATAATGAATATTCATTAGTAGTGTACTGTGTGGTGTTGTTTTATAATATTGACTAGTTTTAGTTAAAGTTATAGTATTACAGTCTTCTCAAATTTTAGTTATTATTAGGCTTACTAAAATGGTTTTAGTTTAGTCAAGTAACTAAATGAGCTAATTTTAGTTCCTATAGTTATTTAGTTAACTAAAAGTATGTATTATTGTATTATTGCCAATCATGTACTACCAGTTAAAATGTAAAACTGTTTTGTTATTAAGCTTAAAAAAGTGTAATTTATATAATTATATACTGACATGAAAGTGATTTTGTTGATATGTTATAATTATTTGCTAATTAAAATGATTGTCTTAATTGCTTGTCCGACTCGTGCCGATAAGGAATTATTGCAAACGATCTATTATTCACATGTTTGTAATATGTACATATGCTTGTGTGTGGACAAGTATTATATTGGTTATGGTTGTTCTATGACTGTCACATATTTTATACACCATTATTATTAGGCAATGACAAATTATTATAATTATAGTGATTAGACTGTTGCATAGCACTGATAAAGTCAGTGCGCTGTCACGATGACCTCAAAATTACTCCTTGGAGATATCGTGTGGTATATAGTGTAAAGCATAGGTCGAATAATGAAACAATGGATTAAATTTTTATATAAGCAAAAAGAAGGGGAATCATAATTGTAGTGGAGGTAAAAAGAATGTTGGTCATTCCAAACTACAGCTATTGATATTTTTCCAAAGTCAAGATGAACGTGAATGACTTTTAGTAATTTGCTGTTTCTACATAATCATATTTTTAAAATGCACCAAACAAATGATTACACAAAATCAATTTGTATAAGTTGACAGATGTTTACAAAGTATCAGTAACTGTATATAAACACTCAGTGACATATTATCGAAATTTCATTGTAAATAGAATACTTATAATTGTAGTAGTTTCCATGGAGATGACAGTCTAGTGTCAATCACTTATACATACATTTCACATAAATTTATAAGTATTTCAAGTACCTTTTAGTTTTCACTCTGACTGTGTGATGATAAAAAGGATCCCTACACATTCATATCCATAAATTATAATTATTGTGGAGGCTTATATTTAAGCTATAATGTAGTATACCATTGTCATACATTTTTTCACAATAGTTGCAACACAATATTAACACATGTTTAGCCTGTATACATAAAGCAGACACTGTAAAAAAAAACCATAGTGGTGAATTCACACCTGATCTCCAGTAGCCATTAGTAATATGTACAAAATTTTAATTGGTAGCTTGAATCTCGCTATATATGCTATGATTTCTCTGTGTTACAATTGTATTGTAACACAGAGAAATTATGAATGTGTGGCACATGCATCATAGAAATCTCAATTTCCTGTATTTGTATGTAGATTGGCACTGTACACGTTTCATAACATTTATGATTGAACTTTGCATATATTACATTATGTGTAACATAATCTGGTGTTAATATGCATGATGTTACATTTCTGTGACCACCAAATATTTGTTTTTGCTAGACACTTTTGTGATCATACAATTGTATCCATCAGCAAGTATGTGTATAATTATAGACTTTTATATAATAAGCAAGCAAAATTATATAATAATTTGGAATACAAACAGAATAATTATAATGATTGTTCTGAATATGTACTTTTATGTGAAATGTTTACATCTGTCTATAGTATTAAGACAAATTCAGTATTATCTATTGATTTATAAGATGAAATACAAGTTTGTAAAAAAATAAATATATATGTTCAACATAATTAGAGTAAAGATAATTATATTATTATACTGAGATACATATTGTTCAGTTATACTGTAGTAGTGTTTATACTGGAGTCTCTTTGCATAGAATGAGGTAATGATGACAAACTTTGCTCACTTCTATTTGTATCAACTCGATTCCAATTATATCCCAGCAAACTCTCTGATCCTGATATAATTTGGGTCATTGAGGATCTATTTTCAGATGTTACAGTATTCTCAGAAAATCTTCTTTCGATTGTAAGAATTTTTATTTCACTCTCCAAGTCTTTGATCTTCTGTGAAAAGTATAAATATAAGTGAAGTATAAAATGTTTTTTTTTTACTCTTTCAATGCTTGTAAAATCCATCATGATCAGTGTATTATATCTATACTTATCTAATATTATTGTAATAACATTAATATCATTGGAAGAACTATAATAACATTAATATCAATGGAAGAACTATAATTCGTACCTCTCCATGTTTAACTTTCAAACAGATTATGCAGGTACATAACACAATACTGATGACCATTACTATGATTAATATAGGAACTATCACCAAAGAAGGGGTACCAACTGTATTCAGAATTTTATCTTGAATATTTCTGTCATCTATAGCAATAAACAATAATTTTATGTGTACTAGATTCAATCTATTTGTACAACTTCACAGTATAATTATGTACCAAAAATTTCATGATAACTCACTGGTAAGCTCGGGTGTTTGTTGCAATTCTCTTGTTGTCACAGAAATAAAAGTAGTTATTGCAGTTGATTTTGAGATCAAACTTGTTTCAGACAAAGAGCGTGAATGTATCAATGATGATGTCGAAGATGATGATACCACTATTGATGATGATAAGGAAGAGAGAGATGTCAAAGAAGTTCTGATGGATGTTGTCTCACTCAAACTGGCTGTTGATGTCTCAGAAAAATGGATTGACGGTAACAAAGTTGATGATGACAAGGAAGACAAAGATGGTGAAGAAGTTCTGATGGATGTCTCAATCAAACTGGGCATTGATGTCTTAGACAAATGGATAGAAGATGCCAAAGATGAGGATGAAGAAGAGGATGAAGATAGAGATATTGTGTGAGAGTTGGGTTCTAAATTAAAAACACATAACATTGAGGATTACAATCTTATTATTACATAATTGTTAACAGGCACATGTCTGGCGATGCTTGAGTGAATACATGCTTAATTACAGGTACATACTTCTGCTATTATAATATATATTATATATATAACCAACACTTACAGCTTATAACATACATACCTTGTAATGAAATAATTACTACTTCTCTTTCAACAGATGAAAAACACATGAGGACTGTAGTTTCAGTAATCGTGAATGTTCTATTTAAAAACACATATAATCCATTAGATTTATTTATTGGAGAGATATATGTGATATCCTTTGGATTACATTCATGATCATTATCAACACATTTCGCTGGATAGGTATAGAGTGTGATTTTCCAAGAGTCCATTTGAAGAGTTTGCCATTTAGGTGTATAAACAGAACAGTAACAAGCTAGTGATATTTGTGCCGGTTTTTCTTTTAGTTGCAAAAAATAGATGTTATCTTTTTTCAGTGTGTCTTCAGGGATGCCTTTAATGAAGCCTGATGAGGAGATATACAATAGAGAGAGATTGTGGAGTTGCAATTGAGTACAAATTGTCATATTATAATTTCAACATTATTTTGTAAGCACTTACACTCATTTTGTGAGTAGCATATCTGTAACAAGGACAGAAGGGCTGCTGTGAAGTAGAATGACATCTCAAATGTTTGGTAGCGATTGAAGAAAAATTAAAATTAAATACTCCAATATGTGTCATCTGCATTCCTGATATACATACATAATTCTCACACCATCCTGGAACGGAAATGTCAATTATCCATAAAGTCATGGTTTCACAGGGCCGTCCGAATGTGGGCGTGACATCAATTGCAAGCAGATCGCAGATGGTGTAGATGTTCCTGATCAACCTCATGGTGGCCTGTCCAGGTGTAGCATAATTGCCAGATCACTCTAGCAGTACTACTATGAAGTAGTGAATAATTGTCAACATTGATAGATGTATTGTATCAAATCATCCAGGAAACAAAGCTATTATATATGCCAGATATATCATGCACCTACTCAGTGGGTTCTCAGGTTCTTGTGGTAATGTAATATATGAACATTTATATATATATATATATATTTATATTACATACATGAATGCCAGCATGTGATATATATATATCTAGCATGCATGGTTACGTGGTGTATATGCCAAATAACTGCAAATATACCACCTGCTGCAGAGGAGGGTTATGTGGATATGACTGGAGGCCTGTATGGTAGTATACTTGTGATGTTCAAGGCCACAAGTATTAATACAATTGATGTGCTTTGTATGATTATCTGTAACTTAATAAAATAATGTAAATGGATCAGCAGTAAGAAATCCTTTATGTACGAGATGTAAAAGGGACAGAGTTGTCTTCTACACCAGCGCCAATGCACCATGCAGAGGAACCCTGTTGGTGGCAGTGACCGGTCTTCTTCAACGGGTTTCCAGCAGTTCTATAACACTGATGACAGGATGCAAAAGGGATACTGTAAGCAGTTGTCTTCTACACAAGTAGTGTTGATGCACCAGAGGGGCATACAGTGCATGTATGTGTTTCAGAGAAATTTATGAACCTAATAATTGAATGTGAATCTTTGTCTCATTATATATCACAATTGTTAGTACTAATTGTTGTTAGATGGTTATTTTCCTTTTTATTTACTAAAGCTTGATAGAGTCTATTATTTACTCTTCATGTGTAGAGATTATCTCCTAGCCTGAGAAAGTACAAGACATTAATTTTGTACACTTGCAAGACTAGCATATAGACACACATCAAATACATGTAGGTGCATTATTACCTAACAGTATAGCATCTATAATTCAACTACGAAGTTATAATAATAATATATATAATTAAATATATGTAGTACATGTAATTTAATTGCAATAAATTTATACACAATCATAAATTCTGAGTAACATTAGTTGCATTATACATTATACCTTGGTTACTACCTATAATCTTTACTTTGTACCCTTTAGATCTCCATTATCATTAATTAAAGGAAAAAGTAACGTGCACAAGGAAACATGTTAGAGAACAGCCAACTCTATACTCTAACATGAAGCATGAGAATAATTATAATGATTGTGCATAATGCACAAACCATGAGTGTGCTATGTAACATCTAAATATGAACAAAAGTAATCCAGTCAAGTGTGAATAAGTTATTGGTAAAATCACTCTAAAATGTGATTGGCCATAATTCACATGATAAATGTGTGACCCATAATAGTGACATAAGTATGACAATTGTTTTGAGTTCTACTATAGTGTATTTGATTATATGATGTATGTATGTATGCTAAACATACATATTACACATATAATGTAAATATGCATGTACATGTATATGTACGTAGCTAGACAAACAACATTGTACTAAAGCATTAAGAAATGTTTAATTTCCAGTTAACTGACATGAAAATGCACTTATTTTATTTTTGATCAGTTGTTAAATGTTACTTGTGGTCAGTTTGTTTATATAGCTACAGTGCATGAGTATAGTATCTATTATGTCAGAGTTAAAAACGATTTTCTCTTTTTAGTTTGTCATAAATCTTATACTGTTCGGTTGTGGTCACAGCAGTTATTATGGTAATTAATACTAGATCTGTGATTGTGGGATGGCTATGTTTCATAACAGCTCTACCTTTTTGTGATGCAGATTGTGGTAAGACAGAATAAACCCATGCATAGTACATAATTCTTGTGATTTGCATTTTTCCATTAACTAAATAGGGATTATAGGAGTGATTGAGTAGATAATAATTATGTATAAGTATGACATGACAATGTACATATAATTTCATTTTCTTCAGATATCATAGAGATGCCAAAGACAACAGTAGCTCTGAAAGGAGATAATGTAACATTTTTTTGCATTGTTGAGGTCGATGGTGCTTCAGTTGTGTTTAATGACAAATTTGACATCAACAATATTAATAGAACAGAATATGGAGAGAGGGACATATATTGGGAGAGTACTGGTGACCCTATTGACACATTTTATATTTATATATTAGCAAATGAAGTTAACAATGGAACATCTCTGTTGTGTGGATCAGGAGCTTGTCAAACTGACAAAGTATATTTGATAGTTGTTAATGGTAAGCTATTGTGTGTAAAACATAAAAATACAAAAATTGCAGTCACAAACCAAACGATTTTATTTACAAATAATAATTTAAAAGTACATTTTGCTTTGATACATAATCTGTTACACGCACTGCAAAAACAAAATTGTTAAAATAAACATCATTAATTGGTTATAATTGTTGCAAGGGTTGAAAGTTGCATGATCATACTGTTTGATTTTGTTATCCCTTCCTATGTAATCATGTTTCACATCAATTACAAAACTTCAAAGTAACTGTATCTGTCCATCAATGAATGGTTGAAATTTCTTTAAATCATATGACTACAAGTTATTTTGCAACAAAGGCAAATAATTATATTTCCTTCAACTAATTATAATTAGGACAAAATTATAATCATACGCATTTGTTATGACATTAGCTGCATGTAGCTATTAGTCTGGCGGCACCGCCCCTTCACTTACAAAGTGGGCGGTAATGCCAGACTATGTAGCTACAGTGTGCATCATGATAAAAAAATAACTCTTCCGTTTGTAATTAACTAATGAATGAGTTATTTTGTTTTTGCAGTGTATATTCATACATACATATAATACTACACACACACAGCATCTGTAATAGTAAATATGTATGTATGTATTTATATATAATTATAAATACATTCATACATACATATTTACATACATACATGTACGTATACCTCTCTTTAGCTCCTCCCACTTCTCCTGATCCTCCTATCGTCACAACTATCAATTTGACAACACTTAACATATCATGGAGTCCTCCCTGGACACACCCAGTTAACAATTACACACTATTTATCACTAATAACAACAATGGTATCACTATGAACTATACAACAGTTAATACACAATATATATTATATGATGAAGATAATAGTGAGTGTAATGTATTGGAGTTTACAGTGTCAGCAAATACTGATGTTGGGAATAGTGGACGCAGTGAAAAAACTGTGAAAGGATTTCCAAAATGTGAGTTCAGTGTTAGTGATCATTTATTATAATTATTTTCAATGCAGCATTTCATGGAATAAGCCAAACAGCATTGAATAATGGTTATGAATTTATGAGTGGAAGTAATGGAAAATTGAAATCAATCAATGTATATATAGAGGTAGCTATATTCTACGATTGTGACTATTATTAATTCTATATCAATCACAGTATCCTCCAGTGTGTGAATACGAGATGCTACAGTTTAAATTTGAATTAACTAATAATAACACTGAAGATAGCATAGTGATCCGAACACAAGATATATCTAATGTCACTTTCAATATTGAGGATTGGTTTATTAATTCTGGTGACATTTTGACAATGAGAGTGAATATTACAAATGAAGCAAACGAAGAGATTTCTATCATTCTGTTTAGCGATGTTATGATTAGTAAGTATGTATTGTGTATTAATATATTCGATAATCTGTAAGACCTGACTGTGAACATTACAAATGAAGTGAATGATGAGATTTCTATCATTCTGTTCATTAATATTATGACTGGTAAGTAAGTATTGTATAATAATATATTCGATAATCTGTAAGACCTGAATGGATGGTCATTATATTTAACAAAAGAGATGAAGATGAGGTTTGCAAAATCTGCTGGAGTATCTCACTATGATATTTTTAAGATATATGTGTATTACATTGTGATTAAAACAATAATTAACGTATTGATCTGGACAGATTCCACTCGATGGATGTAAACATACATAATTATATCACTGCAAAAATTAAATCATTAAACTAACCATTTTATTGATTAGTACAGTTGCAAGGAATGAAATGAATTTCTATTTTAGTTTGTCAATTGTGATAGAGGATGTTGTGGCTACATGTGTGATGTTAGTACGACATAATGTGTACCAAGTATTAAAAGCTACACTATGTGTTTTCAGGTTTTCCGAACCTTTCAATGGCCAGATACAATTGCACGCATGTACTTTAGTAGTAAACTTATACTAAATTGTTGGCATGAAAATAATTGTTAAATCTTTGCAAATGATAAATAAATGATTATACCTATTTTGTTTTTGCAGCGATATACAGAGTGTTGCAACTTTTAGTCATGTCAAATTACCTAAAAAATGTACATCTGTATAATTATACATATGTATGCATGTATGTATGTGTATGTATGTATATATATGTATGTTGTATGTATGTATGTGTATATGTATGTATGCATGTATGGATGCATGCATTTATGTGTGGAAGGTATCAATGGAAAGGTAATATTTTTATGTAATGAAAGAGTGATCACCAGTGTAACTCATAACTGCCAATATTCACTTCTTTTTCTTTTAATCTATATATAAACATGGTTTCCTTAGAGCTAGTTACATAATATGAGGTTGCAGGGGTAACAAAACAGGACTTCAAGTGAATATTATGGTGTGAACAGCATGACCATCCAACTTTAACTTTAATTCACAATCAAGGAGTTATTTTTACAATTTTGTTTTTGCAGCATACATATCTATACATATGTGTATATGTATGCATTTATGGATGTTGTATGTACTTATGTAGTTATGTACGTATGTGCAAATCTATTCATATATATCATGTATTTATGTATGACAATATATACGTATGTACATTATAATTATGTATGTATTGTCTATCCATGTATTCACAACGATAAATATATATTCTTCATCTAGATATAGCAGCTTCAACCACAGTTATGATAGATTTCCCATCCTCAAGTTCATTACCGACTACTTCAGAGCCAAGTGAAACAATTTTCACAATGACTATAATCATCGTCATTGCAGCTGGTGGGGGCCTCTTGGCCGTAATTGTACTAATAATCATTATAACTATCATCAGCTGTACTGTTATAATGAAGAATTCCAAGAAAGGTAACAATTTGTTTGTTGAAAACAGAGTATATACATCTGTTATTATGGGGACTGTTACATTCCTAAAATAACCATAATAATTAACTCTGTATGATAACCAAGTTAAATTTATAGTAACAGTAGTATTAATATTTTAGATGCATGTCAAAGATTAGAACAATTTATGTTGTCATCATATTTTTTTATTCTAATCACAGAGAGACCAACTGGAACTACAGCTGTTGACCAAATTGACTTTTCACTTCCACCAATGGTGACTAATGAGTTTTATGTCAACTCACAGGAGAATGTCTATGATTTCATTCCAAACATAAAGAACCTTACACCAGTTGAAAAACAAATTCCATCACCTATGTCACCCATTACACACGAAACTGATGCACCCCTCATTCCACCTCCTTGCGATCGCTTATTTAATATTCCTTTTTATTCTCAAGTGTGTAACCAAGGCCTGAACAATCCACCATTGCAAAGTATACCAGAAGATGAATATGTGGAAATGTCTTTTCACCCTGTTGCTCTCAGAGCTCCTCTTAATCAACTATAGATACATAAAATACATAAAGCCCTACCACTGATTTAAACAACGGCACTTCTGAACACTCTCTCACATAAATCTTGTATTGCCATACATGATCTGTTGTATGTTTGCGACTATGTACTGCACAACAGGAATTCTAAATTCTGCATCAATTCTTCCTCCCTCTCACTCAAGATTATTACAGCTTTTTACATATATTTATATATATACACCTTAATGTGTGTACATGTGTGTAAATCATATGACTGTCCCAAATAAATACTGATCATCATAATTGACTCTCCAGTTTATCATGTTAACAAACATTTCCATGTTACTAATGCTGCCAAAACGAAATTCCTACTTTATATTATATATTCAGTGAATTCAAAAGATTACCTTTTAATATGTGTTCTGTATTAAAGTTGATTCAAATGTAATCCAATACATAAAAGCCAAGTGGAAATAAAATTTCAATCAAAATCTTGATATATATATAATTATAGTTATGTTTCTGGAGATATCAACGCTGACTGCATAATTATAATCATTTTTATGGCACGTAGGGCCATTACTATAATTGCTTTCCACGAGTTCGAACTATAATATATTATTATAATTATTTATTTATCGTTTACCATAGAAACAACATTTTCAATCGAGTCACACGACCGGAAGTTCTATTGCACGCAAAATCACCTGACCGGAAGTTTTATTTTATTGCGTGTCACATGTTGCAATTGTGTAGAAAGAGATCACTCTCTAATTTCTTTAGTTTTGACGATGGTGAAGTTAGTAAACATGAGTTGTGATAAATGTTTATGATAAAATGTGAAAGTAGAGAGGTTTTTATATGTTCAGTGCTGAAAGTCTCTTTTCGGGTTGGAAGTTGTCCGAGATAGCTACTGGTTTGGAATTTAACTTGTAAATGCTTCAAGATGACCATTTTTATCATGATAGTTTGAATAATAAAGTATTGCTAAGTAATAATAGGCAAAACAAGCATTATTATTTGATTATCGCATAGATACCCGGGAAATATTATTCGTTGGCCACTCGTCCTTCGGACTAGTGGCAACACTGTATCTGGTATCTTTGCGATAATATGTATCACTTAAACTGCCAATAACTGTTGTATACAGCAGAGAAACAGTATAAAGATGATGCAGGAATCTTTAACAAGTAAGTATAATAAGTTGTTGAGTTTCAGACATGAGGAAGTTATCGTTTAGAACCTTGAGAGAGCACTTCAGTAACTTAGTTTCTGTTACTTAGACTGCAGTTAGAGGCTTACTTCTTCAGGCCCCAGATTTCGATTACACAGAAAGGTAGAGACACTAGCGCCATCAGCAGTGACTGATACAAAGTCGAATACCTTTATCTCAATATATATATATATATATATATATCTTGTTTCCTACTCTTCTTATTTTTATAGAAATATTCTTGTATGTTAACATTTGCAATGTCCATCAACTTGAAGAGCAATTAGCTAGTTAGAGTTGGTACAAGCTGGTCTAACAATGTTGAGGTTTTATAAAATAATCTCTACAAATAAATGCAATTTGACTAATGAAGTTTAATATATAGACGAGCATATCATCTTACTAAACCTAGAAGAGGAGAAAATAATACATGCTTGGGTTGTTACAATTACTATGTCTAAACACTATGTGCACAGTTTACACAAGAACAGTTGATCACAAGGAGTTACAATCCTTTTTATGGTGCTATACAGAGACTAATAATAGTAATCGGAGTCTATTTGCAGTTGCCCTGATACAATTTCTAAACACATATGTACATCCATAAATTATATAAAAATACAAGTATAACTATAAAGATATATTACACAATATGTTCTAATCCCTGCAGTCAATGTGGCAGTCCGCTAAAAGATTTCATACATTTATTTTGACATAGTAAAAAACCAAACATACTGTCAGTCAAATATTACAAAAAAATAACATGAAATATAAAATAATTACTACTTTGGTGGTTTATGATATATCGATAAACTGGAAAAAGTAAAATCATTTTCTATTGTTTTGTTCTGTGCTACAGAGAAGAAACATAAATTAAAGTATAAACAGATATTTATAGTGAAGTTATAATAATAATTATTATTATATATAAGAGAAAGTTATATGCTTAAGACTACATTATATCTATAGTACAAGAATGTAAAAAACCATAAAAGGAAAAGCATTTCAATTATGATATATATATATATATAATTATATATATAATAATTATTAATAGTTATAAATAAAATTATACATATGTCATGACTTCTAAGCTTTTGACTATGATAATGATACTACTGAATGGCTATGTAGATAATGCTTAGTGTTCGTGAAAAGCTTAGAAGTGGTTATGACACACACACTTGTATAATATCAGACTTACATGTATGTTATACACTGTTTTAGCAGGATTACAGCTATTTGGATAAATGAATCCAAATAACTGTATTACCACAAAACAGTGCACTTTTGTTTCATAGTGGGAAAACTGCTAAGTTTATTGTGTATGGCTTCCACTATACATATATTTCACGTATGAATATCATTAGTTTATCATAATATTTCTCATTATAGCATCATGGTTTAAAATCTGATATATAGCACTCAAGGCATGACATAAATATATACATTACTATTAAACAATTAATTATAAATTATGCATAATATCTAAATTATTATACATCACCATGACAACTTGATAGAAATACATTGGCACCTGATATACATGGATATCTCACCAACAATTGAATTGCTAAATCATAGCATTATTAAATAAACCATCTCTATAGCTAATCTGTATATATATATATATATATATATTTACAATCCCAGATAATATACCACATACTGGTACAATTATTATAAGTGGGGTTATAATGACTAACCATTCTTCTCACTGCAACACAAAGAAGTATAGATAATATTGTAATTATTGCCATCATTGGTATAGCTATGCCAAGAACCACCATGATCAAGTAATTTTCCTTTACACAGTCTTCATTTTGAGTTACTTCACTTGTAGATATATCTATATATATAATATATAATTATTATTACCAAAATACTGTTTATGGTAACATTGTTATCATTTATTTTAAGAGCTCGTTTATCTAATCATGTGAAAAATTATGTGAATGCATCCGTTATCATTCTTACCAGGAATATTAGTTGCAGTTGATGTGTTGACTGTATTCATAATAGTAATAACATTTGTCACTGTAACAACAGTACTACGCTTAGTTGAAACAATCAGTGGAAATTCGTATTCCGTAAACAAGGGGGATGATTTGCCACTGGAAGGTGTTGTTAATGTTGTCATGAAAGAGGGGAATGATTGTGAAGGTGGGAGTGAGGATGATGGATGAAAGAAAGAAAGAGAGGATGATGACATAGGAGAAAGAGATGGTGAAAAAGACAGAGAAGGTATAAGTGAGGGAGTAGGAGAGTGTAGGAGTGAAGGTGTTTGTGAACAGCTTGTAGCAGTATAAACTATAAAATAGTAAAACAAATTATTATTATTAAAGTGAGGAATAATAATTTTATGACATACTTGGAGATATAAGTATTACAAGTGCTTTCGCAAAGTTACTTTTGATATTTCCACACTGAAGTATAGTGGATTCATTAACTTTATAGTTGGTGAGATCTGTGAACACATAAAGACCATCTTCAGGTGTGCTAATGTAATTATGTTCACAACTAATTCCATTATCATAGCAGTAAACATCAGAAGAGGATATCATGTTTCCATTTGTTCCTGTCCACACTGGCCTTTCTAATGAACAACGACATGTTACATTGATAACATAGCTTTTATTTGCTACAATCAGATACTCTGAGTATGGCCATAGGTCAGAAACTGAATGATGTTGTACAACATTACCTGATGATTTTAATAAAATTATACATATAATATAAATAAATTATATAATAGTAATAATACAAGACATTTTAGTGTGACAATGCAAATGCATCTCCATATATATAGTTATATATTATTGACATAATTATAATAATATATAATTATATAATTATATATATATATATATATATATATATATATATATATATATATATATATATATATATATATATATATATATATAATTATATATATATATGTATAATATATATAAATAAATACCATACATGGATACATAATTATATTGCAGGGAAATAAAGAACACCCAGAATTTTAACATACTTGCAATTTACTTCAAATTTTGATAAGATTTAGAAGTAGAACATACAAGTATACATACATGCAAAGTCATACAATACACATTACTTAAAGTTTGCAGCTAGATGTAATTATCATAATTACTTCATAATAATCAAAGCAAGGACATGAATAATTATACACTTACAATCAGGATAGTCATTAGTACTTGAATCTCCTGAATGCAGGCCAGTAACAAGAAATATCAATACCATGCAAATCATTTCAGCTTTTTAGCATTAACTTATAACTTAGTCCTTTACACATAAATTCTAATTAGCTTATGAAGGATGTGAGTTGTACTTGGGAATTCCCCTATAATAGCTACCACCTATCCACTCATGAATTTGTAACAATGTAGTATGTATAATAATAATTATAATTATATATACATAAATAAATTTAAGAATTATATACAAAGAGTATTGTTTTATTGTTTCAAAGAGCACTGATAAAAAAGGATTACAACACATACATCAAATTCAGTAGTTAGCAAAAAGTTATAATGTTTTTTGTAATAATATTGTGACACGATATCTAAATAGTTAAATTATTAGTGATATTTAAGGTTCGTGATCTCTATCCTGCTCACTATTTCTTTCCATTTCATTTCCTTCATCCGTATATCCATTGTTCATGATTCCAGAATCTATACTACTTTCACTGATATGCCTAAGACAAAAGTGAGAAGACCTTCTCGGAGAGGTATAACTATTTGCAGCACTTATGTCACTAGTTTGTGATAATCTTATGTCTTTATTTTCACTATCATTATTTGGTGTGTAATGGTAGCACTTCTTTCGTAATTTGCATATAAATATTCCATTAAGAGAAATACTTATAAATATAATTGTAATTAGTGATGCTACTATGATGATTGTCAAAGGCTCTGTTGTCTTGAAAGGATTATTCCATATAACTGTAGTGAAATGATTGAGGAGAAGTATGATGATTGCAAGTATACATGCATACATATATATGTACATACATGCATACATACATACATACATACATACATACATACATACGTACGTACACACATACATACATACATTAATACATACATTAATACATACATACCTACATACATACATACATACATATATACATACATTCACACAATACATACATACATACATGCAACATAGATACATACATACATACCTACATACAACATACATACATACATACATACATACATACATACATGTACATACAACATAGATACATACATACATACCTACATACATACATACCTACATACATACATACATACATACATACATACATACATACAATGCATATTTGTAAACAAACCATTTATTCTTTCAACAGAAAATGTAGGAAATGAAGAAGCTATAGTAGATTTCATGTATGTACGTTCACTGCTTGATGTTGTGTTGGTGATAGTTAAAGTAGTAGGCTCAACACTTGATATTTGTGTTGTCATTGTCTTAGTGACGACTATAGTGGTTATATCAACAGGTTTGTAGCTAGTCATGTAGTCCAATTCACTTGTCAAACTCATATCAGTACATACGTCTTCACATATACAAGGTGTAGGAGATGGGCAAATCATAGATTCACTACTTGAAGGATTTATGGAAGGAGTGAGGTGTATACAAGGAGTTTGTGACTCATCAGGTACATTCTCTGAATAAAACAAAAATGAGATAAAAATCTTTAATGTGTATTCCTAATTATAATTATTGATTTATGTATACTCATATATAACAGATATGTACGTATAAGTATTAACTTCAGTGATATGTTGAGCCAGTGAACATAATGCATAGCTAATGTGTTACAGTCATAATTATATTGCTTAATATACACAATGTTCCTTCCATCTAGTTACACACATACAATGGTACATGTCATGACAGGCACCTACCCTCTCTGACAATTAATTCCATTGCTTCACTGAAAATTTCAGTTTTTCCACCTGCAATGTTGGAAGTGAATGACATATAACTGGAACATTGAATGTAAAACTTCCCACTTGAATACACTGTCAGATTTAGTGTTGCGATAATTTCTTGTTCTTCTGTATTATTACAGTATAAATCATCCAGGCATTTGTCACAACTAATAATTGTTACATTAGTCATTTTGGTAGGAATAAATTTCTTGTCAAGCTTTTTTCTATTGATGTAAAAGAATTGTTGTCCACATTTGCTGGTACATGTTACAGTGACTGTTTCTCCCACTCTCACGTCTTGTCCATTTGGAAAACTGAGCAGAGCTAAGAAGAGAAAAGATGTATGAGTAATGGTCTAATATCGAAAAGGAACATTTCTACACAAATTATAGTTGCATCTACTACATAGTTAAAGTTATACATGTAGTTATTAATATACAAGAATAATAATTTAATTTTCAATAAATGTAGGGACGTCAAAACTCATAATGTATGCAAGCAAGTGTTGTGTAGGTAGCAAGGTTAACTTAGTACTCAAACTTAAACAAACCACTTCCACAAAACCCTATCTACATAGATATAGGTGTGTTTATGTACTGCTATAATATTATGGAAATGGTTTTTGTGTCCTTTAGGTTACATTGTTTGTTAGTACCTTTGCAGCACTTCTTTGCATATATTTTGAGTTTTGATGTCTTTACATCTTCTTTCATTCTCATGTTTTTTTTTATTATCTACCAACGGCTTTTCTGCATAATTATATTGACTGATATAAAAGGGTGATGCTGAGTAGGTTTCGAGGGTGTTGTACAGTTCAAAGGTAAGCTTTTCATTTCCAATGGCAGAAACCCCTGCCATTCAATAATCAATAACTGTTGACAGGAGCCCATATTAAAACTAGCAATACTTATATGGCTTGGTTTAATTAAGTTTGGCAGGTGTGGTTGTGTAATTTTGCTTCCACAGGAAACTGGATTTTTCAAGACTTCAGAGACCCACCTTTGACATATATGAAGATTTTGCCAATTTTGCTGTTCATATCTTATTAACAAAGATGTTTGGCCATGTAGATGATGTTTTTAGTCATCTCTAAAAATCAGAAGGTATTATGTGTAACTCAGTTTATAGTAGCAGAGATTTCAACTAACCATTTGCAGTGAATGCTAAGGGTAGTAATAATTAAATAACGGAATGGCTATTGCCACCAGAGTGTTGGTGTCACAAACTGTCAATAACCTGCTTCTGCCACTGGCATGGGCGTGGTTGCAAAGCCGTAGGTTCTAAGGGCACAAATTCGCCAAACCATAGGTTCTCTTGTTAGGGTTTTAATCTGAATAAAGTTTATTTGTAGTGATCTTCCTTTTATTTCCTACCTCTGCTGCTGTCATTGTGAGATCACATCCTGGGTTTTAATTTCACCACACCCATGATCAGTGGAAGCAGAACTATTGTGATTATATTGACCACTGAATATCCAGTTGCAATAGCATTGGCCATTAAACAACCAGCAAGCAAATTCCTAGCTTGAAATACAAGATACAACTGGTATTTACTAACTTCCCACACATGATAGATGTTATCTAACAAAATATCATTATCACCCACCCTAAAAATACACTAATTACCTGTATCATAAAATTTACTGATCCAGGTTTTACATCCTGTAGAGAATGCAAAAAAGAGCATCATCATCTGCAAGATCACAAGTCCAAAATCCATTTTGTTATCTGGTATAATAATTCTTACTATCACAATGAGTTTATTTACTAAATACAGCGATGAAGCATTAAAAGTGGAGTTTAGTATTTCTGGTATGCATATTTCATTAATTAGTTCATAGCCGCAACTTTCACTATGATGTATTATGCTATTTCTATGTAATATACAAGTACATTGACAATACATACCAAAATTTCCAATTAACCCTAATTAGCCTATATTATATTCAGACATACCGGCATTTGATTACGTGACACAGTACAGTTAGGATGACATAAAGGGACTACCTTTATGTAAGAAAATATTTAAGAATTTTACTTCACATGCAACAACACTTCGTGCACTGGTGATATTGTTAATTGTACAAGAACTCTTTCACAGCTTACCGTAAATTGGGAATATTTCGTCTCTAAAATATTTCGAATTTTTATTTTTCGTATGTATAAATTTTCGCACGTTTGTGTTGCGTTGCAGACATGTGCATACGTCATTATTTACAATTACCGTTTATTTCTGAATACCCGTTTATTTTTGAATTTTTAAATTTCGTATACATACTGTTATACGAAAGTTTTTATAGTACGAAATTTTCCCGAATTACGGTATATTGTCTTTGTTTAATGCAGTATATGTTGTAAACTTTTATGAATTATTGCATGTACACCAATCACTGACCTATATTACTTGTCTTACCAGCCATAACCTCTATGCAGAATTTCTTTGATACTTGTTACACTATGATACAAAATATGATTGGTATATAAACTATTATAATTAGGTTTGCCATGACCTGCAGCTGTTATTAAGCACATAATTGAAGTATTTTATGTGTATTTCTATCACTTTAGAGCATGTTTGGTATGACAACAGCTAGCTCTCAAGCTGAAACAATAGAATACCATTAGTCACACATACAGTTTTTTGAGTAGAGAGGCTTACAAGTACAACAGTATATTAGGGAAACTTCCTTTTAGACAAACTGGTTTAGTTTAAGAATAACTAAATTACTGTCTGCACAAAACTAATCACTGATTTGCTTTGATTTTAGTAAGTGATTCAAAGTTTCATAATCACAGCTGCAGATAAAGAAGATACATATACAGTGTTCTGCCCACACTGGTCGGCACTGGTCGGGAATAACCACCTCTCAGATGAATTAACCACCTCTTAGATAAATTAACCACCTCTCAGATAATACATATACATGTACAGTATAGGCTACTGAGATAGAATTAAGTATAAACTGTATAAACAGCACTAAATGCATGTAGAATCCAACCACCACTCTACATGTCCTGGGCAGAACACTGATATGTATGCTGGGCTGATAAGAGTTTCAATGGAAGACAATAAATTAGTCACTAAACATTGGATGTAACTCACACACTTTGTAGTGTAGTAGTATGTGTTTGTAGTGTTTATGCACCAAGCAGGTGTTAAAAGTATAATTACATAGTAATTTATCAATAATTAAATTATATGTATATAAGTATGTATGCATGTACATGTATGTAGGTGTATGTGTATGTATGTATTATATATATATATATAATTATGTTCATGGCTACATTTACATACATACATGCATACATACACACATATATACATATATATACATGCATGTACATGCATACATATACATATATACATATACACATAAACAGACAATTTTATTACAAGTGTAGAGAAGGAAGGGGCTTCAGCGCCCTAGATTCTGGTCCCTGATTTTGTTCACCCAGATGTGTATATATAATATACTACTCATACTGTAAAAGCTTAATTTAGTTAATTGACTGTAACTGCCATCTTTGAATAAATACATTTGTGCTTATATATAGGAGTAAACATATATAATTCTCTGAATATTAAATGAGGGTTTGGTAAGCCCCCCTCCCCTCCCACTTTGAAGGTTGTCTATACCCACATGAATACATTGACCGAATTTGGGAAAACCAGGCTTATGATTATTTGTTTACCTGAATAGAGTATTCAATCAGCACTAGAATGATATATGTCAATCAAGCAAAGACAGCTACAGAAAGGGATTAAACCGTTGTAGTCACAAAACCTTCATTTTAAGAAAAACGCAATTAAATAATCATTAAAAGTAATGGTTAAAAGTATTTTTTAGAAGTAGCTAGCAAAGCACAGAGATTTCTCCAAATCTAAGTGAAAGTATAGTGAATAGGTATGATGTTAATGAAGCTTTTTATGTAGTAAAACACTCATATCTCAAAATTAATAATTATCCCACAAGCCTGATGTTTGCAAATTCGGTCACATACCTACATACATACATATAAATATGCATACACACGAGACTCATTCGCTTGTAATATAATGATACAGTAGTTATGATAATAATAATAATTATTATA